>CM035408.1:5661363-5673863 GCA_020310875.1 Ceratopteris richardii | reverse complement strand
TGGGGATTGACATTTTGACAGAGACCAAGGATTGCAGAGTGGCGAACGTTTAGCTGAAGGAAGTAATGATCTCTGTGCAGTATGCTTGGAGTATAGGTGCACTGTTGCTGCTGAAGGTGTGATGTCTTTACTAGTATATTATCCAGTCATGTCCTCCAGACTGTTTCGCTTATATGTGTGCTCTGTATGTGTGTGTGTACAATGCGCATACACACACAAATTCTGTTTCTTCTTCCTTCTATGTTTTGATTCATTCATGATTATCAGTAGGACTGACTCTGATGCAACTTTCTGGCAGGTTGTGGACATGAGCTGTGTACCAAATGTGCCCTGTATTTATGTTCAACAAGTAGCACTGTTGCAGAGATTGCTGGTCCACCTGGTTCAGTGCCATGTCCTCTGTGTCGACGTGGTATAGTCTCGTTCACTAGGTTGGAGAGAGAGAATGAGAAAAGCAATGAAATCATGGCAGCATGCTCTATCAGTGGCCTTTGTGCAAGTTGTTCTGTGGAGGAATTTTGTGGTCGGAGTTGCACCATGCTAGACAGGAGTACATCAAAGTGCAGTAGGAATAGGATCTCTCCAATATCAGTGGGAACCTTTCGAGCAGTCACATGCACAGGCATGAACCTTCCATTGTGCACTTGCAGCAAACCAGCAACTGGAAGTAAATCTTCATGTGAAAATGGTGCTAAGGGCCCAGAAAGAGTGCTGTCAGTTTTTCTCAGTGAAAGTGGTAACACAGGCACAAGTTTTCCAGATGCAACTACAGAAGTGAGAGAGAGGCAAGCTCATTTTGTCGAAATAGTATCGTGAGGCCTTCATGCAGATGTTATGACTTGCAAGGGCCTTCCCTCTAGGACCATGTTTGTGCCCTGTATTTTGGCTATTTGTTTCTTTTTTCTTCTCATACATGAAGAGATACTTTTATGCATGAAAGATTCAGCTTGCTTTTATTTGTCTATAATCGTAGCATTAAAATTTAAGAAGTTTGGAATAATTTTATATGCGATTTAGAGATTTGCAGGAGTTTTTTTTCTGTGTTTCGCTATATATACAAACCCCCCCCCCCCCGCGGGCCCCCCAAAACCCCCTTTTTTTGGTACCTGAAGGAAGTGAGTTGGTTCAGGGCTATGGAGAGGCGCTTGCTTGGTTTTGTAGAGAGTTTCAGTAAGGTATTCAAATCTGGGCAATGATTACAATTTGCCATGGAGATATTTTGGCATATCCATGATTGGGCTGGTTCAGCTACCATAGATACTAATTATACTGTGGTTCTATGAATAATGTTGAATGTAACCTAGAGCTAACAACTCCATGCTTTATCTGCCCGATTTTGGGGTCATTCCTTATGTTTTTGTTATCACAGTCTGGATGTACTAGTCCTTGAGTATGAAGTATGAAGTGGAGAGCTAGGTATTTAGTGTTGAAAATCCATTTATCAACATGTAAATGTAACACCCAATTATCCCTTTCTTCTATCGATCCTGAATCGCAATCGGTTGATGATTCAGAGGTTGTCCTTTATCTTGGGGATTTCTAAATCAGAATAATATTCTTTGTGCATATTTTCACATATGAACAGCTAAACCAGCTGCAGTCCATCTCCACAATGCTCACTCATAACTCAAGTGTCTCCTATTTGGACAAATAATCTACGTTATACTCTTGTCCACAGGTACCTTGCTATGGTTGCACCTTGGTGCTTACATGCATTGATCTTTCATGCATGTCTGCAAATTTTCTTCTTTTCTTTGTGATCTCATAGGCCATCCTACTAGTCTTTAGGTGTATTTTGTACTCTTCTTTGAATTGAATAACCATTCTTCATTCAGAAACGCATTTGTTGCTTATTTAGCGCATTTATTTTCACATTAGTGATTCGTTGAATTATGTCCAACCTGATCTTTTTTGTTGCTGATTGACTTCGATTTAATCAGCTGTTGGCTCCATTTGTTTCTTAAAGCTAGAAATCTTCAGCTTGTTGATGTGATCCAGTGACTAGTATCTAACTTTGGCCATGATTTGGCAGTGTTATCAATCTTCGTACGTTTTAATTTTGGGACACTGACTTCATCATTCAAAATACGTTTTAATTTTGGGACACCGACTTCATCATTCATTAATTTTGGGACATTTTGATCAACTGTTGGTTCTATTTGTTTCTTAAAGCTAGAAATCTTCAGCTTGTTGATGTGATCCATTGACTAGTATCTAACTTTGGCCATGATTTGGCATTGTGTTATCAATCTTTGTACGTTTTAATTTTGGGACACTCATTTCATCATTCAAAGTGCGATGGATACTAACACATTTTGCTTTTTCAACAATGCTCTATTTATGGAAGTTTCCTCACAAAATTGTGAATATGTTATGGCACCCAAGTAGTTAGCATGGTATACCTTTGGAAAGGATTCAAGAAAGTACTCACAAATCTCTGTTTATTTCCACCACCAGATTCTAGAATTGGTAGTGTAATTGCTTTGAAAATGGCTGACAAAGATAGTCTTGTAAATCTATGTTCATTGATATTCGCAAATGTGGCTTGATTTTTTAGCTATTTGGAATTTTGCCCAAAAATTGAAAACCTCAAGCTCTTTGCCTTTTTGTTTTGCTTGGGGATGGGCATCAAAATAAGCTTTCAATCCCTTTTTATGTTTGTAGATGCACTAGCTTAAGGTGCATTTCTTGATGTGCATCTAGTTCATCAACTCAGGAAGATAATTCATGACCATTCCACTTATAATCTCTTCCTAGCTTCAGAGTATAAGGAATTGGATAGGCAACATCAGATGTATACTATATTGAAAGGACTAGCCCTAATGCAGTCTTGCATGCTACTCAATAATCCCATACTACATGATGGAAGGTTTATCCCAATATGAGCATCCTACATTAACAATTTTTTCCAAAACTATGCACAAAACTTTGTTGGAACTTTGAGCTTGATTGTTCACCTGTGGATGATACAAATCTGAATTATTGTGGAAAAACAAAAATGTAGTTGATATATTTTAGTAGTGATGTGTGTGAACACATTTAGGACCACCGGGGCACTTTTTTTCTCCTTAGGAGGTTTTTTTTACTGGCTTGTATATACACCTATAACCCTAATGGATTACTTATCTTTGAACATTCACTTGATAATGCATTCTGTGTTGTGCTCCAAGATTTCCGTAGCTAGTTATATGGGTAAAGGTAAATGGAGCTTATTTATTGGTAAGCGTAAATTTGTTAATGTTGAGATAAAGATGAGAAAAATGCAGAAACAATTTTGCAAATATTGTAAGGGAATTGATCATGTCATAAAGAGTTGTCCAAAATTGGTCGCAAAAGAGGCAAAGAAGTAAAAATTGGGAATGGTTGTTGTTGAGGCCTCTACACCTATAACAAATTCTAATAATCTTGTTTAGAATGAAGAATGGGCATTTACTACATCTTCTCATGAGTAGTGTATGTCTATAGTAGACTTAGAGTTTTGGTACTTTGATAGTGGGGTAACCAAACATATTACTTTGGAGTGTAGATTCTTCATTTCACTTGAGCCCTATCCCTACTGGAATATTGTCACATGCGCTAATAACTCCTCTTATCATGTATTGGAAGATGTTTAAAGATCATTAGTGGTAGTTCTTTCACATCGTCAGATGCTTTATATGCACCAAGGATAAAGAAAAATATGTTGTCAGTTTCAACATTAGCCAAGATTACTTCGGTCGTCAAATTTGTTGATGAGAGATATAAGTTCATTATCTTTTAAATGACGATGTTATTATGGATTTTGGCATTTTATGTCGTGGGCTCTATAAGCTTATAGGCCATGCAAAATCTGTGAATGATTTAACATGTGCAGTTCAAGATTCTCATGCTATCTCAGATGCAAAGCTTTGGCATGCCCGCTTTGGTCATGTCAATTTTGCTAGTTTGCTATGCATGCAAATATCTGAAATGGTGCCTCCTCCGCCCAAACTTGAGGCACCTTGTAAACATGTTTGTGAAGGTTGTATTTTCGGCAAAATGTGGCATGTCTCCTTCCCAAAAGATGGTTCAGTTTGAGCTCCTCATAAATTGCAACTTGTTCATAGTGATATCGGTGGTCCTAAGTAGACACCTTTGTTTAAGAACTACCTTTACTTCGTGAATTTTATTGATGGTTTCTCCAGGCATGCATGGATGTATCCATTGAAAGCAAAGTTTGAAGTGTATGTGCTTCAAACAATTTTTGGTTATGACTGAAAATAAGTCAGCATGTAAATTAGGCACCATCCGTTTTGATCAAGAGGGGTAATACATGTCTTTTGATTTTAATGCATTTTTGGCGGAGTGTGGGATAAAACATTAGTGTACGATGCTGTATACACCTTAACAAAATGAAGCTGCTAAAAGAAAGAACACGTCTCTCATGGAGAAGGCGAGGTGTATTGTTAAGCAAGTCAAAGTCAAGCTGATCAAAGTCAAAGTGATCAACGTCAAGCTGGTCAAATTCAAGTTGGTCAAATTCAAAGTGATCAATTGGAGAATTGGTCAAAGATCAAAGTAATAACTTTGCAAGCACAAGTGGTGCAAAACTGCAGAGTGGTGCAAAAGTGCAAAGTGGTGCACATATAGTGCACAAGTGGCTGCGAACAAGGTGCAAAGGTAGTGCACAAACAATTTATTCACGATGGTTATGATTTTGCAAAACGTTGAATGCGGGTTGTAGATTGTCTTTCTGTAAGGTTTTCAAGGGTTTTAAAGTGTTTGGAAGGTTTAGGTGAACCCTCCCAGATGCACACATTTTGAAGAAGTGAAGGTCAAATGTGAAGTCATATGAAGAGAAGGCGGTAGACAAAAGTATATGTATGGCTTCCCCATTTAAAATTTTGTTTTTCTCTTAAAGTCATTGCATGACAAAATAGGGAGTTGTTGGCTGTACACATTTTTAATCATTACTGAGACATCAAGATGAGCACCAAGATACACTATCAATTAGGAGCGACGTATGTAAGTGGGATCGACACTCACAAGAAGGCATTATCATTCTTGGAGTTAGACTAAGCAAGAGAGACCATAGCCTACACTAGGAGAGAAGAGAAAGGGACATTGAACCAAGGTGACACAGAGAAGCAAGTGAGAGAGAAGTGTGCAAGGAAGATGATCCAGTGTAGAGAGAGAGAGAGAGAGAGAGAGAGAGAGAGAGAGAGAGAGAGAGAGAGAGAGAGAGAGAGAGAGAGAGAGAGAGAGAGAGAGAGAGAGAGAGAGAGAGAGAGAGAGAGAGAGAGAGAGAGAGAGAGAGAGAGAGAGAGAGAGAGATCAAAGACCCATTGAGGAAGCACTCAAGGTGGCACAAGGTACCATTAAGGAGGTATTGCCTTTCGATAGAAGGTGTCCATTCCTCTTACCCTATTGGAAGCTTGGATGCAAGATGTGCAGAAGAGCAAGCTACTGAATAAGATGGAGGTTGGATACAAAGAAGCTTGGCAGCACAAGGACTTTTGGTATCTTGTAAACTTGTGTGTGTGTACTCTTTGGGGTTAAGCACTCTGCGCAGAGAACATTTGGTCTTGTTCTAGATATCATCATTGTATTTTCTATTGTAATCAGTATACAAAAGCTTTCAGTGCCAATGTTTTACTTCTTCTTCTTCTTCCTTCTCCTACAAATACTCTAGTCCCTTTCCGCAAAAGAATCCCCCAACATGTATGGTAAAAAATCATACTTTACCTCATAACTTTTTTGGATTGAGGTTGTCATGGGTGTGGCATGTGTACTTAACAAGTGTCCCACTAAAGCACAATAATCTATTACTTCAGACGAGGCTTGGCATGGCTGCAAGCCATTTGTTGCTCATCTGCATGTCTTTGGTTGTTTGCCATATGCATTAGTGCTTGAACAACAACATAGGAAATTGGATGATAAAGCAATGAAATGTATTTTTGTCGGGTATAGTTATGAAAGCAAAGGCTATCCACAGACTAAACACATTATGGTTAGCCATGCTGTTGTTTTTGCGGAAGATGCAATTTAGCCATTGCTTTCATGTATCGAGGAGACGTCAGTTAGCTCTAGAGATGTGTATACACTTTTCTGCCTCTTTTTATAGGTGTATATTGAAGTACTAGTCCAAATGGGGCAATTTCTCAACCTTTATAGATTCCACATAATGATGCAGATCATTCCATTTCTGATGAAGATTTACATGATGCACTTGCTGATGAGAGGGTTGACATCAAGGAGGCTAAAACTATGCCTAAATGGTTGGTGCAAACTTTAAGAGATAGCAAATTGGATGCACCTTTGTCATATCACACTCGTTTAGGCTCTCATAGTGCTTTTGCATTAGATTACTATGCAATGGTTGCCTCTAGTCTTTGTGATGAGAATGAGCTTGTTTCTTTTGATAGAGCACAAAATTTAGAAAATTGGATGGTTGTTATGCAATTATAATATTATGCTATTATGAAGAATGGTCATTGATTTGATATCTATTTCCCAGTGTGATTCTTGGCATATATGGATGGTGATTCCCACATGGTTTATTTGGTTCAGAGTCCATTACCAAGTATCATTTTGTTCAAGTGCCTTGAATTCCTCCTCCATGGCTTCAATCCATTCCCTATGCTTATTTGCTTCTTCAAAAAAATTAGGTTCTTCACAAGCTATAACTTGACTCATGTAGGCATAGTGTCTTGCGATGAATGAATCATAAGTTAACATTTGAAAAGGGTATTCAACCCTATTGGATGACTTTACCTCACAATTAGGTGGTAGGAATCTCCTCGTCCTTTGTTTATTTTCCTTAAATCTTGGAGGTTCTAATTTTTCCATATCTTTGTCACTTGTAGATTCCATGTCTACCCATCGATGCACTTCGTCATTTGCCTTTTCCTTTCCTTTGCTACTTCCTTCACTTGAATGAGATTCATTCCTTGTCCTTCCATGCCAAGCTGATGTAGTACTCTCCTCTGATGGTGTGCTTGAAGTGGTTGGACCACTCATGTCCATGCTTTGTTGTTGCTCTTTGAACTTCTTCTCGTCTTCATATGCATCGTCAACCTATAACACATATTTGCTACCATACAAAGGCAACAACCAATCAAATATTACATCCTTAAACACCTGAAGATCTTTGGTGCAATTGTGTCTCAATTCTTGAGGTATGTGAACATAACACGCACAACCAAATACGTTGAGATGTGAAAGGTTGGGTTCGTTATCACACCAAGCTTCATAAGGTGTAACTCCATGTACTCCTGAGGTTGGCTACCTATTCATAATGTATATGGCTATATTTGTTTCATCAGCCCAATAATAATTAGGAAAATTTATTTCATTTAACAAAGCTCTAGCCACTTCTGCTATGTATCTATTCTTCCTCTCTGCCACCCCATTTTGCTGAGGTGTATACCTGCAAGTGAATTGCCTTTTGATGCCATGTTCATGTAGAAAATTTGAAAATTCATTTGAAAAATACTCTCCCCCTCCATCCGATCTGAGAGTCTTTATATACTTCCTTGTTTCCTTCTCCACTAGGTTTTTGAACCTCTTGAAGTGGTAAAACACTTCTGACTTTGACTTCATGCAATACATCCAAAAAAACCTTGAATGATCATCTATAAATGTGACAAAATATCTATTACCTCCAATGGATGGCTCCCTTGTAGGTCCCCATACATCTGTGTGTATGAGATTCAACACTTCATTGCTCACATGTGCTCCCTTCTTGAATGACAATCTGCTTTGTTTCCCTAATTGACAAGCATGGCACAAATGTTGCATATTCTGAGAAGTAAGATCAGGTAGAACACTCACCAAGCCCTTCCTTTGCATTTCCTTCATCCTTTGTAAGTTTATGTGCCCAATTCTTTTATGCTATAAGTCAATTTCTGCAATCTGTTTATTTCCAACTGACAAAGTAGACAGTGTGAGGGGTTGATTGCTTTACCTCCATGTTGAAGAGTCTTCCTTGCTTATTTCCTTTTCATATGAGCCTGTAGTCCTGCATGAGTTCTTCAACAAAACATCCTTGATCATTGAACCTCACCTCATAACCTCTTTCAACCATTTGACCTATCGAAACCAAGTTCTTTGTGATGGTTGGCACATGCAACACATCCTTCAACATCTAAGAGCTTTGAGATCCATTCAATGCAACATCTCTCACATGCATAATCTTGTGATCAATGTCATCCCCTGTCTATACATGTCTTGGAGTGATGGGTAAGTGTAAATTAAAGAAAACATCTTTATTGCAACTCATATGGTTGCTACAACCACTATCAATGTTCCATGTAAAATCTGAATTGACTCTTTCACTTGAACCATACATCAGAAGCAAGTTTTCATTTTTTGAATTTGCTGAAGCACTAGCATAATTACCTTGGTTCCTTTTGTATCCTTGATTGCCTCCTCCTTTGGACCAACAATCTCTTGCATAATGGCCTGATTTTCCACAATTGTAGCATTCTCCATTGGATGCTTCTCTTCCATGTGATCTTCCTCCTCTTCCTCTACTCCTTCCTCTTCCTCTTGATCCATAGCTTTGGTTGGAGCCTTCTTGGTTGCTTGAGCTTGAGTTTGACCTTCCTCTCCCTCTGCCTTGGGATTTTTGCCCACCTCTTTTGCCTTTGCCTCTATCTGCATAGAAAACTTGGGCTTGGCTGCCCTTTGATTTGAACCTCCTTGGTTCATCTCTTCAGTCACCATTAATGTGACTAATTGATCAAATTCTGGTAGGGAATCCCTCAAATAAACTGATGTGGTGAATGCTTTCCACCTTTCATCCTTTCTCAAGCCATTGAAAGTGTGCGCAACAAGATCGTCATCTTTGATTGGGCTCCCAATTGAGCCTAGGGCATATGCAAGCTCCTTAACCTTCATAATGGACTCATTTATGTTAGTACTTGGTCCTTTCCTAAGATTATTTAGCTCATTCTTGAGCTGAATCTTCCTCGCCTTGGTTGATGAAGAGTACAATCTCTCCAAGGTCTCCCAAACATTCTTGGATGTGTCCAAGTCTTGTATATGACCTATCATGCTATTTCTTATGTGTTGGGATAGAATGAATATGGCTCTCCTATCCCTTTCTATCCATTCATTAAGTGTCTTGACCTACCCTTGAAGTGGTGGATCATGTACATGAGGCATTGGCTCTGTGCCTAGAGACTTGTTAAGATTAAAAAAGACTTCAATAGCTATCCAATGGGAGAATAATTACATCAAATGGATACATAAGGAGGGAGAACCAATGCTACCAACTTAGGGATAGAGAGTTGCAACATTGCCTGCAGACACACATAGATATGCCTACTCAAAGAAAACAAACAAGCAAGCAACGGGCTAACTTAATAAAGGGGCTTGCTTATTACAACTCCAACACTTAGTGCTCACTCTAAATGAACCAAAACTCCAATACAATGCTTAAAAAAAGTCAGGATACATGCTAGTTTTATAGTGAGAAGTGTGCCCCTAAAATCTAGGAACTACCTTTTCAAATCAGCCTCCTAGATTGGAGGACTTAATTAAAATGACTTGAGGAGTGGTTGATTGAGTTTTCTTGATGAAATATCATGTCCTTTGGCTTCCTTAAATTTCTCCACATGTTCATGATTGATTTCCCATGAAGTTTGTGTTTGAAGCTTAACTTTTCACACCCCCCCAAGCTTCAATTTTTTCATCTTCATCCAAGCTCCTTCATGTTGATGCATTGCTTGAAATTTTAAATCTTCATTCCATATGAAGCCTTTGTAAACATGTAAGTAGCTTGGTCCTTTGTACCATTCTGATGTATTGAAACTTCCTTGGATATCAACTTTTGCCTTATGAAGTGATAGTGCACTTCAATATGCTTGGTTCTAGCATGATAGATAGAATTGGATGCTAGATGAATGCTACTCATATTATCACAAAAGATTGGATATGTGTCAACATACAAATTAAGATCCATAAACAACTTCTTAATCTACATTAGCTCACATGTGACTTGAGCCAAAGCTCTATACTCAGCCTCGATGGAAGATAATGCCACTATGGGTTGCTTCTTTGAAATCCATGATATGATCTTGCTACCTAGCATGACTAGGTAACCGCTTGTAATCCTTCTATCTTCCTTTGAGCCGGCCCAATACACATCCGAGTAAGCTTTGGCTTGCATATCATCATCAACTGAGTAGACCAATCCTTCATTTATAGTAGCCTTGAGATATCGTAACATTCTTCTTGCAACTTGCAGGTGTGTAGACCTTGGACTATGCATAAAATGTGATAACACTCCAACTCTATATGCTATGATTGGCCTAGTTATTGTGGCATAATTGAAAGAGCCTACAATAGATCGATAAAAAGTTACATTCTCTAATGGTTCTCAATCAATGGAGCTTAGATTTACATTAACTTCCATGGGGCTTGAAATAGGCTTGCAATGTAGCATCCCAATCCTCTCAAGTAGATCTAGAATATACTTCCATTATATGAGCATAATACCTTCTTTTTTGTATACAACTTCAATGCCAAGAAAATACCTAAGATATCCAAGATTAGAGATCCTAAAATCCTTTCCAAGATTTTCCTTGATCACCTCAATGCCTTTTGTATCATTAGCTATAATGATAAGATCATCTACATACACACACATGTAGACTACAAGATCTCCTATTTGTATGATGAAGAGAGATGGATCCGCCTTGCATTGATTGTAACCACATTTGATAAAAAAGTCCACCAATATTTGGTTCCAAGCCCTTGGATCTTGCTTTAGGCCATAAAGTGCCTTCTTCAATCTACAACATGATGTGTAAAATTTTTATGAACAAGACCTATTGGTTGCTCCATGTATACTTCTTCCTCCAAGTCTCCATTGAGAAAGGAATTCTTGATATCCAATTGGAAGAGCTTCTATCGTTTTCTTGTAGCCATTGCAATGAGTTTCCTAATTGTGCTCATCTTTTCCATGAGGCTGAATGTCTCTTCAAAGTCCACCCCATAGGTTTGTACAAAACCCTTGGCCACCAATCTTGCTTTGAACCTAGAAATATCCATCTGAATTAATCTTTAATTTATACACCCACTTATTACCTATTACCTTCATGTTCTCCTTCTTGGGAAATAGAGTCCATGTTTGATTCTCCTCAAGTGCATCAATCTCTTCTTGCATTACCTCTTTCCGTTTGGTGACCTGTGTGCATCTTCATAACAATCGGGTTCATGATCTTCTACTACTTTCTCTATATACGCATAATGAGTTTCCATGTAAGAATCATAAGTAAACCTCTGAGTTGGATAATAATACCTAAAAGACTTCCTTTCTCAAATTTTTGGAGGAATAAACCTCCTTTGCCTTGGGTAATTGACCTCTTTCTTTGATATGGCTTCTTTCTCCATCATGTGTCCTTCATCATCTTCAAGTTCAGTACCTTCTTCATCCAACTCCACCAATGTTGCTTTGCCTTTGTTGATTGATTGTGCTTCATATCTTGATAAAGATCTCCCCCTCCATGTTGAGGTCATGCTTGAACTATCTCCATTGATGGAACTCCTTGGGCCACTTAGCACTAAGTTGATTTGTTCTTCATCATCTCCATGCTTTTCTTCTTCATATTCTTGCATACAATCATAGTTCTTATACCAATGGAGTAGCTCATCAAATGCTACATCCCTTGATATCCTCAAGTCCTTTGTATTTGGGTTGAAGCACCTCTAACCTTTATGATCATATGAATATCCTAGAAACACACATTTTTCCACCTTTGGTTGTAGCTTGTGCCTCAATTCACTTGGCACATGTACATAACAAGTACATCCAAATATCTTCAAGGGCAAGAGATCAAGTTTCTTACCATAATAAGCTTTATATGGTGTGAAGACATGGATCCTTGAGGTAGGTGCTCTATTAATAAGATACACTGTGGTATTTACTGCATCACTACAAAGCATGTTAGGTACATTTATCTTACTAAGCATTGCTCTAGCGATCTCTATGACGTATCGATTCTTTCTCTTTACCACCCCATTTTGTTTGGGTGTGTACTTGCATGTTACTTGCATCTTGATGCCTTGATCCCATAAGAAATCAGAAAACTCATTGGAGAAATATTCTCCCCCTCCATTGGACCTTAGCTTCTTGATATATGTACCTGTTTCCTTCTCTACCATTGCCTTGAATCCTTTGAAACATGTAAACACATCTGATTTGTTTTTTATGAAAAAAACCCAAACCATCCTTGTGCAATCATCTATAAAAGTGAAATAGTACTTGTTACATCCAATGGATTGCTCTTTGGTTGGACCCCACACATTTGTATGTATCAAATCCAATGGATGTTGGCATATGTAGTCACTCTTCTTAATGGAAGTCTCGCTTGCTTCTTTAGTTGACAAGATTCATATATCTACTTCATATCTTGTGTTGGCACTCAATGTCAAGCATAATGCATAGGAATGCATCAAAGAAGTGGACACACAAGAAGGGGGAGCATGTAGGGAGCTCCAAGAAGTATATGTCAAAGTTTTAGAAGAAGTCCTTA
>CM035408.1:5646363-5651363 GCA_020310875.1 Ceratopteris richardii | reverse complement strand
TCAAATGAGTAGAACAATCCTTCATTTATAGTGGCTTTGAGATATCGCAACATTCTTCTTGCAGCTTGCAAGTGTGTAGTCCTTGGACTATGCATAAATTGTGATAACACTCCAACTCCATATGCTTTGTCAGGCCTGGTTATTGTGGCATAATTGAAAGAGCCTACAATAGATCGATACAAAGTTACATCCTCTAATGGCTCTCCATCAATGGAGCTTAGCTTTACATTAACTTCCATGGGATTTGAAATAGGCTTGCAATGTAGCATCCCAAACCTCTCAAGTAGGTCTAGAATATACTTCCTTTGTATGAGCATAATACCTTCTTCTTTGTATACAACTTCAATGCCAAGAAAATACCTAAGATCTCCAAGATCAGAGATCCTAAACTCCTTTCCAAGCTTTGCCTTGATCTCCTCAATGCCCTTTGTATCATTACCTGTAATGATAAGATCATCTACATACACACACATGTAGACCACAAGTTCTCCTCTTTGTTTGATGAAGAGAGATGGATCCGCCTTGCATTGATTGTAACCACATTTGATCAAATAGTCCACCAATCTTTGGTTCCAAGCCCTTGGAGCTTGCTTTAGGCCATAAAGTGCCTTCTTCAACCTACAAACATGATGTGGAAACTCTTTATGAACAAAACCTAGTGGTTGCTCCATGTATACCTCTTCTTCCAAGTCTCCATTGAGAAAGGCATTCTTGATATCCAATTGGAAGAGCTTCCATCCTTTGCTAGCAGCCATTGCAATGAGTGTCCTAATGGTGCTCATCTTTGCCACGGGGCTGAATGTCTCTTCAAAGTCCACTCCATAGGTTTGTGCAAAACCCTTGGCCACCAATCTTGCTTTGAACCTTGAAATAGATCCATCTGAATTCCTCTTTACTTTATACACCCACTTATTACCTATTACCTTCATGTTCTCCTTCTTGGGCACTAGAGTCCATGTTTGATTTTCCTCAAGTGCGTCGATCTCTTCTTGCATTGCCTCTTTCCATTCGGTGTACCTGCTTGCATCTTCATAGCAATCGGGCTCATGATCTTCTACTACTTTGTTCATATATGCATAATGTGTTGCCATGTATGAATCATAAGTAAACCTTTGAGTTGGATACTTAACTCTAGAAGACTTCCTTTCTTCACCTTTTGGAGGAATAAACCTCCTTTGCCTTGGGAACTTGATCTCTTTCTTTGACGTGGCTTCTTTCTCCATCATGTGTCCTTCATCATCTTCAAATTCATTACCTTCTTCATCCAACTCCACCAATGTTGCTTTGCCTTTGTTGATTGATTGTGCTTCATAGCTTGATGAAGATCTCCCCCTCCATGGTGAGTTCATGCTTGAACTATCTTCATTGATGGAACACCTTGGGCCGCTTAGCTCTAGGTCGATTTGTTCTTCATCATGTCCATGCTTTTCTTCTTCATAGTCCTGCATACAATCATACTTCTTATACCAAGGGAGTAGCTCATCAAATGCTACATCCCTTGATATCCTCAAGTCCTTTGTATTTGGGTTGAAGCACCTGTAACCTTTATGATCATTTGAATATCCTAGAAACACACACTTTTCTGCCTTTGGTTGTAGCTTGTGCCTCAATTCACTTGGCACATGTACATAACAAGTACATCCAAATATCTTCAAGTGGGAAAGATCAGGTTTCTTACCATAATAGGCTTGATATGGTGTCAAGCCATGGATCCCTGAGGTAGGAGCCCTATTCATTAGATACACGGCGGTATTTGCTGCATCACTCCAAAACATGTTAGGTACATTCATCTCATTAAGCATTGCTCTAGCGATCTCGACAATGTATCTATTCTTTCTCTCTGCTACTCCATTTTGTTGGGGTGTGTACCTGCATGTTACTTGCCTCTTGATGCCTTGATCCATTAAAAAATCAGAAAACTCATTTGAGAAATATTCTCCCCCTCCATCGGACCTTAGCTTCTTGATATATGTACCTGTTTCCTTCTCTACCATTGCCTTGAATGCTTTGAAACATGTAAACACATCTGATTTGTTTTTGATGAAATAAACCCAAACCATCCTTGTGCAATCATCTATAAAAGTGACAAAGTACTTGTTACCTCCAATGGATTGCTCTTTCGTTGGCCCCCACACATCTGTACGTATCAACTCCAATGGATGTTGGCTTATGTAGCCACTCTTCTTGAATGGAAGTCTCGCTTGCTTCCCTAGTTGACAAGATTCACATAAATGCTTCATACCTTGTCCTTGGAAGTTGGGAAGACCTTCAACCAGCCTCTTGAATTGCATTTCCTTCATTCTTTGTATGTTGATGTGACCTATCCTCTTGTGCCACAAGTCCAACTCCGAAATCCTCTTGTTTCCATATGTGAAGTAGACATGTTGAGTAGAATGAGAATTTACCTCCAAAGTGAAGAGTCTCCCTTGCTTCTTTCCTCTTGCTATGACCTTGTAACCTTGCTTAGGGTTCTCCACAAAGCATCCACCTTTGTTGAACCTTACTTGATAGCCTCTTTCAACCATTTGCCCAACGGACACCAAGTTCTTTGGGATGGTAGGTACATGCAAGACATCCTTGAGACATCTTCCTTCCTCCTTGTCATCCAAAGCTACATCTCCAACATGGGAGATCTCATGGGCTGTATCATCACCTGTTTCTACATGTCCTTTACCTTTGGGAACATGTAGATTAGTAAACCAAGAAGCATTGCAACTCATATGGTTGCTACATCCACTATCAATATACCAAGTGTTATCTACTTTGCTTGAATTCCCATTCATGTGCATCATCAAGAGATTGTCATTTTCTGAACTTGTAGAAGCATAATTACCTTGGCCTTTGTATGAAGAACCTTGATTATAGTTCCTTTGGTTTCCTCCTTGGTAGCAATCTCTAGCATAGTGGCCAAACTTGCCACATATGTAACATCCTTCGCCATCTTGATTCCTGTTTTGTTGATGTCGTCCTCCTCTTCCTCTTGATCTTCCTCTCCCTCTTTGTGATGAGGTGCCTTGGTCATGTCCTTGATTTCTTGAGTGGCCTTGCCTTCCTCCAAACCTTCCTTTGCCCCTTCCTTGTCCTTGTCTTCCTTTGCCCCTTTGATTACCTGCATAGAAAACTTGTGCATCTTTGCTTTTAGTTGAACTTCCACCTATGTTCATTTCTTCGGTGACCATGAGAGCAACCAATTGCTCAAAATCGGGAAGATTATCCCTTACATAAACTGAAGTGGTAAAGGGTTTCCACTTCTCATCATCTCTCAAACCATTGAGAGTATAAGCCACAAGATCATCATCGTCTACGTGGCTTCCAATGGATCCCAATGCATCTGATAACTCCTTGACCTTAAGTATGTAGTCATTTATGCTACTCCCTGAGCTCTTCCTAAGGTTGTTGAGCTCATTCTTGAGTTGGATCTTCCTTGCTTTGGTGCTTGTTGAATAAAGCCTTTCAAGTGTCTCCCATACCTTCATGCTTGAATCCAGGTCTTGGATATGGCCGATCATGCTATTGCTAATGTGTTGGGAAAGAATAAAGATAACCCTCTTGTCTCTTTCATTCCATTCCCTAAAGGCCCTTCTCTGGTCATTGGTTGGATTCTCATCCAACCTAGGTCTTCGTTCACTTCCACTAATCAACCCCCAAAGGCCCTTGCCCATAAGATAGTTGGAGACCCGAAATCTCCATGGTTGATAGTTACCTTTGTCTAGCTTTTCAATTTGAGTGTTGAAGTCTCCCATATCTAGTCTTTGATACTTGACCTAGCCCTTGGCTAATGCTCCAATGTGTGTAAAATGAAAATGAGGCTCTGAGGTTACCTCAATCCAAAGCTTTCCTTAGATGGACACCTTGTGCTCTTGCAAATTTGAGTAGAATAGCTCCCCCTTGATGTGAGCTACCTCCAAGAAGCTTTTGTTGATGCAACTCTTCAACCACCAACTCCAAGAGGTCTTCTTGCTTGTATGTGATACCTCCAAGATGCCCAAATGCTCTGATACCACTGATGGGGGAAGTATCTCAACCCCTAAGCAACGATGAAGCGCGAATGACCTCCACAGGTATCCTTCTTTGACCTCTGCACACCAAAAATGCTCTTACTCAGAGCTTATGCAGAGAACTCCAGTGAGCTTTTGTAGACCTGTAGTAGACACCAAGGGCTTTCCAACAAAACAAATTTCACTTGAAATGGATGCTTACACAAAGAGAAACAATGTCTACAACATGAGCTAGTTGAATGCTCACAACTGCTAGTCAAGCAGAGACCTCACTTCACTCCAGCAAACTTTTCTCAGAGATTATACAGAGAATGAATCTCAAACTTAAGTCAACTTTAGAGGACTCTAATAGCTACCCAATGACACCAAAATCATAGCAAATGGATACATAGAGAAGGAGAACCAGCCCTTACAACAGAGAGCAAAATATTTCCAACAGAGCCTACACAAAGAGAGAGATATCAATCACACAACTTCACTAAAATGAATGTTGCTCCCAGCTTAATCAGAGAATGCTCCAGAGAATTGGTAAGCATAAAATAGACTCTTATAGCTATCCAATGAGACAAGAATTACATCAAATGGATACCATATGAGGGAGAACCAATGCTAACAACTCAGGGGTAGAGAGTTGCAACACTGCCTGCGCACACACATAGATATGCCTACTAAAAGAAAACAAACAAGCAAGCAAGGGGGTTGCTTAAGCAAGGGGCTTGCTTATCACAACTCCAGCACTTAGTGCTCACTTTACATGAGCTAAAACTCGAAGAAGATGGCCCAAAAGAAGTCGGGATACATGCTCCTTTTATAGTGAGAGGTGTGCCCCTAAAATCTAGGAACTACCTTTCCAAATCAGCCTCCTAACTTGGAGGAATTAGTTGAGATGACTTGGGGAGTGGTTGAGTGACTTTTCTTGATGGAATCTCGTGGCTTTTGGCTTCCTTTGATTGCTCCACATGTCCATAAAAGATTCCCCACGAATTTTTTAGCTTGAAGCTT
>CM035408.1:5628863-5643863 GCA_020310875.1 Ceratopteris richardii | reverse complement strand
GGTACTTGATGCGTGCATGCCAAGCGTAAGCCACACGGATACTGGGGGTGGTGCTCATGTCATACACCAAGTCGTAATTTCCATTGCTAAACCCCGGAAGACGTACCTGTGGTGCGGCTGCATTTCTAAAGGTCTTCAGCACTACTTGCATCATATCTAAGATTTTAAGCATCATTTGCGCTGCTACATCTTGCATGGGCTTCAAGCGCGGCATCCAGTGGCGAATGGTCCCCATCATATATGCTACCGATGGTGGTCCTTGTGGTGGCGCGATGTACGGGTAGTTCAGCCATTCCTTGCATTGCGCATTGTTCTGTACCTTGATATTAAATGCCTTCCACGACCTGCGGCGGGGGACTGGACCGTAGCATGGGTTGTACAGGAGGTGCAGCGGCGCGCTGTTCCATGTGCGTAGCATTTCTGGATAAGTCTCTAAAAGTTTCTGCCGCCATGTTGGTTGACGAATCTTGCCTTTTCGCACCTCTGGAGGAAGGTCTTCGGGTTGAAATTGGGTCGCAAAAGTAGGAATCTGACCCGTGACTCTTTGTATTTCAGCATTATAATCAGCCAGGAGAATATAATATGGCCTGTACTGGAGTTCCGATGAGAGGATCAGACGTCTCGATGACAAGTTCTTGAAGTAATCTGATTGTAAAACAGTCTCCTCTATGACCCTCATAGCCTGATTTTGCACTACGGTGCGCTCTTCATGCGAGGTCCCTATTTCCTCCACTTGTCGTAACCATGGCGGCCGTGGTGCCTCGAACGTGTCCTGCGCTTCTTCTGTTTGTTGGCCTCCTGGGAATGGTTGCGGATCATATTCTTCATCAAACGTTTGTTCCACAGGAATTTGCACAACTTCTTCGTCCGTGGGAGCCTCCGGAGGGGAAGATGGCCTCTCATATTGTAGTAGGCGTGTCTGCAATTCAGTTACCTGTTGCTGGAGATCTTTTATGGCCTCTGCGTCGGAGGGAAGCGAAGCTGCAGAGGGGGTGGTTGTAGGGGCAGCTGCTGGTGCTTGTTGGTGTTCCTGCTTTAGTTGTCCCAGCTCCTCCGATAGCTTATCATGTGCTTCGAGCAACATGGCATAATCTTCCAATATAATCTTTATGTTATCGGGGGTCACTGCTTGAAACTTGGATGGACTAATGGGTGCCCCCGGTGTGCTCTCAATAGCTGCCTCCAGGTTCTCTTGATTTTGTATTTGCAGTCGTCTGTTCTCTTCCTGAGCAGCCGCAAGATGGCGTTTAAGTAGTGCCATATTTCGCTGAAGTTTTGAGTTGCGTTCCAGCTGTGTCCGTAGGTGACCTTCTACCACCTGCACTGCTTCCTGATCTACGTTCTGTAGCTGTACCTCCAATATATTGTGGGCTTCTTGGAGGGTGTGGAACTGTGTGTGGAGGCGAGCATTCTCCTCTTCTAGTACCGCAAGGCGGAGCTGTAGTGTCGCTGAGTGCTCTTGCAGGCGTGCGTTTTGTTGCTGGAGCTGAATGTAATCTGTTCTTAAATTTGATATACAAGCCAACATGGTGTCCAATGCATTACCTATAGATGAGTGGGGGGTGTTTACTGTGGAAGATGCATGGGAAGGGAATTGGGGAAGGGAGACAGTGAATGATGTGTCTACGAAAGTTGTGTGTGTGGGTGAAATTGGTGGAGGGGGAATGGGAGGAGGTGAAACCGTGGGTGGTGGTGCCGTGGGTGGTGAAATGTCCATACCTTCAGGAGTGGGTGTTAGTGTGGGGCCTGCCATATACACTGGTATGGTAGGTGGTGTGTGTGTGGAAGTGGTGAATAGGTGTGAAGTGGGGTGGGGAGCTGAAAAGACAGGGAATGGTTGAGGGCCTGGTTGAAAAGCCCTAGCAAAGATGTCCTGGAGGGATTGTAGAAATGGAGAGAGGGATATCGGGGGTTGGGGTCGTAAATTTGAGGAGGGTGGAAAGGGTGGCATGGTAGTAGGGAAACCCATGAATGTGGATCTGGTGTCAGGATGACCCGTGGCTGAAGGCATTGGGGATGGTTGTCCTAGGGCAGGCTCGGGAAGGGTTTCGGTGGGTTGTGTAGTGATGGGGTTTGCTTCAAAGGTCGGGTTATCAGTGGTAGAGAATAGGGTGGCACTAGAGATGGGAGTACGAAAGATGAAGGTTGGGTCAGTGGGTTGAGTGGTCGATGGGATTTCCACTGTCTCTGTTCTCGGAGGCGATGGTGGGGGAGTAGGTGGTAGTGGTTCGGTGGACTCCTCATGGGTGGCGGGGTGCTGTTGACTAGCTGTTTGGGAGATTGGTGTAGTAGTTGGCTCCTCTGCAACTGTAACGGGAATTTGGATATTTTTACCTGAGCGAGGCCGTGTCTGGAACCTTCGTGGGTCATATTGAACTGAAGGCCTCTGAATGGCAGTGCGCACAGCTTCTACAACTCCATATGTTTCTGCCATCAATAAGAGACCTTCCCTGTACTCTGAGTCAACTCCCGCTTCTTCCAACAACTGAGTCATAAGTACTCTGCTGCTCTGTTCAGTGAGTAACTGCTGCGATCGCACTCTTTCCATAATCTGATACAGCCTTCGGAGTTCTGCTGTATATGCTGGGGCTTCAGTGGTCTCTTCTTCATATGCTTCTTCTTCTTCCGGTTGTCCGTGTTGTTGACTTTGCTGAGCGTCACTCCAATGGACATGTCTACCGTCTGTAGACTTTCTTCTTCTCCGCGAGGATGTGCCCTGCTCCTCTGCCTCTGAATAAAACTCCACGTCAGAGAATTGTGTGCTTTGTAGGAATGCTTCGAAATCCTGGGGGTCCAGTCCTTCAGCCTCTCCAGTGGTAGCAAACTCGAATTCAGGTGTAACCGGAGGAGCCGATGGGGTGGGTTGTGTCGTAGTGTCAGATTCCGACCTGGGTATCCTAATGGTAAAAGGAGGTACAGTGCCCTCTCTTAATGGTGATGCCTCAGGAGTAGTCAGGACTTCCCTTGTCTGGACACACGGAATCGCGCCCCTCATGCGCTTGGACTGATGTGTGGATGTCTTGAGCCTTTTAAACATTTGTAATTGTGCCCAAGTTAAGGCACGCTCAATGGGGACATCATATGCCAAGCATCGGTAAATGATGCGTGTGAGTGCACAGCATCCGTTCACCACTAATTTCCTAGAAGCCCGTTTGTTCGCTTCATACAACTGATCTATAATCCACACTGGTAGCTTAATTGGTAGCGCACCTGCTTCCGCCAAGTAGAGAGCAAACCAGATCTTCTTGTGTGGTTGCGTGAATCGGTCTTGACCGGGGAAGGCGAAATGTTGCATGCACATGCGGAGAGGGATGGACACATTTGGGGTGAGGGCTGCCATGTCTTTCAGCTTCACTACTTTCCTGTCCTTCATGTTGTTGGGAACGAGAGCATCCTTTTCTGAGGGTACATGCGTGCCATGCATCTTTAAAGCATCACTCACTAGCTCCACCGTAAGTTCAAACCTCTTCAACTCGTTGTTGCCCAGCAATGAGGGGAGAACAAATGATCCGGGTTGGTCCTTATCTTCATGAGCTTGTAATGTAGAGACCAGATAGTAACATCGGAGGAGGTCGGGTTTAGGTAGTGGGGCTTCAAAATATTCCGCCAACCCTGCTCGTTGCCATATGATCTGGAGGTCTTCGGTGTTCTGTAAAGTCTCGAACTCCTTGGAGAAAAATTGGAAACGCACCCATGATCTGTCATACTCGCATTTAGACTCCCAGATATACTTAGCCTCTCCTAATGGACCGGGCATGCCATTGAACCAATGAGAATTCGCATGAACTCTTTCCGTGATTCCTGTAGGTGGGTCTGGCACCGGGAGTTGCTGGAGGTGTTGCATCTCCACTGGTCGTTCAGTCGGGGGCACGTCCACAGGTAGGCTATCCACATCAATTCCTGCAGTAAGTATCCCTACTTGTGAGCCCGAACCTGTCGCTTCTGCCATTTTACTGTTTGCCTTCTGATTCTGTGAGAATATAGAAGCATGTGTTAACATCGTAATGGACAGACTAAATCCGTTGCTGTCCCCGTTACAACATTAACATGAGGTATATGGTGAGTTAGTGGTTAGTAAGTGCACGAAGACAGTGAGTGTAGTTAACGTTTGTGTATTCCTAGGAGACTAATGCCGTTAGTAAGTGGGGTGAATTTACAAATCGGGGTCGGGGGGTTTATCACAGATCTTAGACTGCCAAATGCAGTGGATGGGCTTTGCTTTCGGTTTCGTAGAGACTCCAGAGAGCTGTGTCGGTGTCGCTGTTTGGGAATGGGGCCTTTTAGGGACCCACTTATAAGTGATTACATGCATGCTCATGGGTCTTGGTGTGTTCCTAAGTGTTGAGCACGAGGGAATACTGGTTGTACTCGTAGATGGGTTATGCTGCATAGGTTGTGGCCTTGGCGTAACTACTTGTGCCCTCAAGCAAGCCTTAGGCACCCAAATTTGTCTAGATTGTGGGCTTGCCTTCATCGACTTCTTGGGCACCCAAATAGATTTTACTTTAGCAGAAGAATTTCTGACAGACTTCTTATTAGCGTCGTGTTGTTGGTTACTAATAAGAGGCTTTGCCCGTGTAGTTGACGGTGGTGCACCCGGTCGTTCGCCTTTCCGCACCCACACCTGGTTTATTTTCTGGGACATTCTGCTGCGCAGGTACTTTTGATCTCGGACATAGGTAGTACTCGGCTTCTTCTGCTTGTGATCCGCCTTTGGTTGCTGCCTCCTTCTGGCCTTTGGAAAAGAAGGGAGTTCCGTTGCATCCCTGATTCCTTTTTTGCAAATATCATTCCTCTGCAACACAGGGTTTTGAACAAGAACAGCATGGTCATCTTCATGTGTACCCCTGGAAGGACCAGGAGTCTGTGCCTTTCCTAGTTCCTTGAGTGCTCCATTGTCTAATTCTACTGTAACTCGACTATGATTGACCCAAACCTGGAGAAGTCCACTTCTTAGGTTTAAGTTAATTGCTTGGTCATAGATCCAATCTTGACCCAAGACTAGAGGTTCAGTGAGATCCTCATCTTGACACACCAGTACTTTAACTGTCATTGCCTCATCATGAATGTAAAGGGGAAGTTCCGCCTCGCCCATGCAAGGGGTTTCCACTCCTCCCAATCCTATAAGATATGCTTCCACAGGATTGACAGTCAATTGTAATTCTTGGCAGTAAGACAATTTAACAGCACTAGTGGCTGCACCTGAGTCAATCAAGGCTCTTACGGTCCTTGCACTCTTTCCTTGTCCTATAGCTAAGGTTACGAAAGGACGTCTATCAATTATCCTATGCGAGCTTGTTCCTGCGACTTTACACATGGCCATAGGAAATCCTTGGTCTGCATAGTCATTCGCTCCAGGCTGATCTCTACCTTGCCTTCGTAATTTCATCCTTCTGATGCGTTCTAAAGCTTCAGCTTGAGCTTCTTCTCGAACTCGCTTTTCTTCCTCTTTGCGTTTCTTAGCAGTGTTGAGTCGACTGAGCATTTCCTCCGTGAGGGGTTCCTGATACAACTTGACTCTGCAACCGCTAATATAATTTGGGAGAACATCACCCTCTAATGTGGCCAATTGTACTGCTCCGCTCGTGGAGATCCTATTGATGATCATAGGTCCGTAGCCTCTCTTTTCTAGCTTCCTCGCGTGTTGTTTTAGTGTATAGACTAAGACTAGATCTCCTGCTTTCAAGCCTTTATCCCTCACGTGGGCATCAAAGTATGCCTTCTGTCTCTTCTTGGCTGCATATATCCCTGCAGCGGCTCTCAGTCTTGTTTCTCCTAATCGTTCAAGGTCAAAGATCCTAGAGGAGAGCTCATGACCTGTCCATTCGTGCTCTCGTGCTACTCTCAATGTAGGGATCAAGAAGTCCAAGGGTAACACAGCGTTTTGACCGAATACCATCTGAAAGGGAGTGGCTTGGAGTACCGTTTTGTAGGCCACTCGGTATGCCCAAACAGCATGGTGTAGCTGTTTGTCCCAATCAGAGCGTTTAGTGTTCACTAATTTCGTCAGTACATTGCATAAAATCTTATTAGTGCTCTCAGCTTGACCATTAGCTTGAGGGTGATATGGGGCAGACTTCTTGTGTATTACCAAAAATTCTTGGAGTAGATTTTCAATAACTTCATTCAAGAAGTGAGTGCCTCTATCACTTACAAGCTCTATAGGTAGTCCATATCTCGTGAATACATTCTCAAACAAGAATTTGGCAGTTGTTTGAGCATCGTTCTTGGTTGTAGCTTTTACCTCAACCCACTTGGTGAGATAATCTGTTGCCACAATGATGTATTCCGCATGAGAACCCTTAGCTGGGGGATTAATAGGACCTACGAAGTCTATTCCCCACTTAGAGAATGCACGTCCACCCATCATAGGTTTCAGTGGCATCTCATCTTTGCGTATAGGATACTGAGTCCTTTGACAGACATCACACCGTTTCACATAGGTATGTGCATCCATGTGAAGGGTAGGCCACCAGAAGCCCGCAAACATTATTGCCTTGATCACCCGATCTGGTCCAAAGTGTCCTCCTGCTACCCCTTGGTGAGCAGTTTCCAAGATCTTGAGATATTCACTCTCATGGACACACAGTCTCAGGTAACCATCTTTACCGCGCTTATATAGATTATTACCGATGAGTGAGTAATCCTGGGCTTCTTGTTCTAAACTCCTTTTCCTAGCTAGAGTCATGTCTGGAGGGAATGTGTTTGTTCTCAAGAATGATACTAGAGGTTCACTCCAATCTGGCACAATGGATACTTGATAAAGAGTGGCATGTTCCACTGGTGGTTTAGTGCAACAGATTGGGCATTCCTTGCACAACTTTTGGACATCAGCTTCCATAGTTGGCCAATGCACTCCGAATCTCTTTAGAGTCTGCAAAGTTCTTTGCTTTGAATGGTGTTGCTCTAACGCACCTACATGTGCTAATTGCAACCATTTAGCGTACTCATCCTCTTCTACGCAACAAGCCAAGATCCCTTGATCTGTGTGCTTGTACATGCTTCCTGCCATGATATGGTACTTTTGGGCTTTTACGATCTCTCTATTCCGTGTGTTCACCACTGGATGATTAGGCCCGTATGTCAATACTGGTACTATTGGCTTGGCCCACTGCGGTATAACTTCCAAATTAAACAAGTAAGCATCAGGAAGGTCATCTGACACTCCTTGTGGGGCTTCTCCCGATGTGAGCCTAGAGAGATGATCGGCTCTCAAATGAGTCCTACCTTTCCTTACCACAACCTCAAATTCGTATTCCATTAGCAAGAGAAACCATCTTACTAATCTACCTGTATTGCATGGCTTGTTTACTAGGTACAACAATGCCTGATGATCAGTAAAAAATTTAAACTTATTTGCAAGCAAATAGTGTCTAAATTTCTTAACTGCATACACCATGCCTAATCCTTCGCGCTCTGTAGTGGTGTAATTCCGTTCAGCCGCATTCAATTGTCTACTGGCATAGGCAATTGGAAGATCCATATTACCTTCACCAGTAGGTTGTGCGAGCACACATCCAATAGCATAATTGGATGCATCAACATGAACATGGAATGGCTTATTCCAATCTGGTGTGGTCAAGATTGGTGCTGAACACAATCTTCGTTTAAGCTCTTGGAAGGAATTCTCACATTCATCCGTCCACTCAAAGTTTGTCAGAAGTCCGTACATGGGCTTTGCAATGACAGCATACATGTGTATAAATCGTCGATAATAACCACAATGCCCCATGAAAGCTTGCACTTCCTTGACATTCTTTGGCCTAGGTAGCTCTGCTATGGCTCTCACTTTTTCTTCATCGGTAGATATGCCATTCCTTGACACTATGTGTCCTAGAATCTTGCCTTGCCTGACCATAAAAACGCACTTTTCTGGGTTTAGGCAGACTTGATATTCTCTACATTTGTCAAAGATTTGTCTGAGTTCAGGAATATGAGTTTGCCTAACGTTGGAATGAGCACAAAGATCATCAACATAGACTTCTAAACTCTTCCTTAGGAACTCCTTAAACACATGGCACATCAGTCTCTGGAAGGTAGCTGGTGCGTTGGTAAGCCCAAATGGCATTACTCTAAAAGCAAAAATGCCCCATTCTGTGGCAAAGGCTGTCTTATGCTGATCCTCTGGAGCTATGGCTACTTGATTGTAGCCCGAAAATCCATCAAGGAAGCTGTACACTTCCTTGCCTGCCACTCTTTCTAAGAGATGCTCTGTGATGGGAAGCGGATAGTTATCTCGAATTGTGGCGGCATTAACCTTTTTCAAGTTAATGCACACACGCAGTTTGCCATTCTTCTTGGGCACCACTACGATAGGGGATACCCATTCAGTGTGCTCAATTTCATAGATAAATCCAGCTTCGACCAATCTATCTATCTCTTCCTTGATCTTAGCAGCATAGTTATCGTTATATGTATATGGCTTTTGCTTAGAGGGTTTAGCATCTGAGGTCATGGGAATGGTGTGTGAGCATATATCAGGGTCAACACCTTTCAAATCCTTGTAACTCCAAGCGAATACATCTCTGTATTCTCTTAGCAAGGCAACCAATTCGTGTTCTTCTTCCGCTGTTAGGTCATGGCCTATATACGTACATCTCTCCTCTCCTTCTTCTATGGCCACTACTATTTTCTTGGTGGTTTCTTTGTTATCATAAGCCTCTCCTGATTGTGCCTCCCGTTTAGGCATTCTTATCATGACCCTCCTGTCATCTATCTCATACTTCTTAAAATTTTCGGGGACCTCAAACAAAGATTCTTCCTCTTCTGGTGAGGCTTCTCTCTTCTTTCGTTTCTTTCCTTCTCCCTTAGGGGTCATATGCGTTGCTAATCTTACATCATTTGTAACCTCTCCATGCCTCTGGGGTTGAAATTCTACTTCATGGAAGTATTCTTCATCTGATGTAAATGGTGGGTCCATAATGATTGACTCTAGATCGGAGTCACTTGCATCCTCAAATGCATCAGGGCTAGGTTCGCATTCTTCTAGAACTGCCTCTCCCATGATTGGCTCTATGGAGAAGACTGAAATGTCATAGCCATCCTCATCACAGTGAGGTGTCCATTGTTCTTCATTGATGGCTACATCCATTGTTGCTAAAATTTCCGCCCAGCCATGGGGTTCAAACTCCTCATCTGGAAAGACTATAGGTGCATAGGCTGGGTCTTGAATGGGTCTATGAATTTCGTTCGTACCTACCTCTCTGGCTTTCTCTCTCTTCTCCTCTTCTACTGCTACCTTGCACATCCATAAGTGAGTATCTTCATGCATCCATGAGGATCCAGACCCTATGGAATGCACCGATTCTGTGTCATCTTTAGCTCTATGGATGGGATTCCACTGGATAGGAGGGACATCTCTATGAGAATAATCCTTGAGATTGACTTTGGTCGTAACACCCAAGTGTTGCAAATACAAGGAGTTGGTTCCCCAATCCTGTACTACTTGCAATTGTCGCATAAATGGTCTTCCCAAAATCATCTCATAGGCATGATTTTTGCTGAAGTCACATATAGCAAAGCTATGTTCAAACTCGACACCACAAGTGGTGAGAGTTATCCCTTCTAGCAATCCTAGGGGTCTCTCTATGTGACCATCGGCCATCTGCAATTTCATTCTCGTCGGCCTGAGTGCCGGCTTGCCCCAACGCTTCCAAAGGGCAGTAGTGGCAATTGCAACTCCTGCACCTGAGTCTAAAATTGCCTTGGTGGTGTACTCTTGGTAGGTGATGGGAAGATAGGTGTTCCCTTCTTCGCCTTCACACATATCCCCTATCTTATCCAAGGGAATTTCTGGCACTGTCCTATGGGATCCTACCTGGGAACGAGATTTTGCTATCTCTGGTACTTGTTTGGCTACATGTTTCCATAATTCAGGTCTAACCTTGAGTAGCTCTTCTAACTTGAGATTACACTGCACATTAGTGTTCTTCACTACCTCTGTGTTCCTAGGAATGACTGAGTCGTCGTTCCTTACCATGACTGTGGGTGCTCTCATACATGTGGACTTTGCTTCCCATGGGCCTGTGAAGTGGGGTAGCTCTTGTATGGAATTCGACTCAAAGTCTAATCTCTCGTGAGACTGAACACTCTCATGCTCCCCGTAAATAGATGGGATGTCTTGTGGGAATTGGTCGTGTGCATCGTCCACAAGTTCAAAAGGAGGGGCGACCTCGCTTTCGTTATCCCATTTGTCTTCTTGAATCTCTCGTAGGAAGTCTGGTGCAAACCGATTCATAGAAGAAGAAGTGTCTGGCTCCGTAGAATTGGGCGCATAAGCAACCTGTGAAGGAGGGCTGATTCTATTGTTGATTCTCTCCTCGTTCTCGCAAATGGCTGGAGCACAAGCTTCTTGGGGAGGATTACTTATTCTATTACTTTTCCGAACAGGCTCACACATCCCCTGAGAAGGAATGGAGGCAACCTGTGGAGGTACTTGAGCTTTCGAGGGAGGCTCATCTGCCTTCTGGGGGGGAAGATAAGCTTCTTGAGGAGGCCCACGGGCTTCCTGAAGAGGCTGGCTCACCCGTTCTCTTGCCCTTTCCTTTCTTTGAGGGGTAGGTTCCTTTTCGGGCTGTGCTATTGGCCTCTCTATTCTTTCTAAGGAGGGGAAGTTGTCCGGTTTAGGGGCCTTGGCCACATACACTTCTGATTGGGAATGATTCCTGTTTTTGCTTGCTTTTTCTTGGTCTTGATTTTTTTCTTCCTTGTCAGATCTTGCAATTATCCTCTCTAACTTCTCTAGGAATCCATCCAAGTGTAATTGCGTTTTGGCTGAGCCTGAGTAATTGAAAAGGCGACTGGCTTCAAACATAGTCTGAGCCAATGCGACCATTTTCGCGCATAGTTTTGTTCTTTCTATCTCTAGGTCAGCTCTAGGATAGCACTTGTCATGATCCGTGACGTTTGGCCCTTCTTGGATTCTGGCCTGATATGCCTTAAGCATCATGTCTATGTCTTCGGGAGTGGGATCAGCTAATACTGATCCTGTTTGGGGTGGTGGGTGGGTTGCGTGGGCTGTCTTAGAGGGTGAAGGGATGGAGGGTGATGGGGATGGTAGCGGTGGGAATGTGTGAGAGTGCGGTTGAGACGTGATCTCTATGATTTTAGCCTTGGTTTCTCGTAGACTTTCCTCAAGTTCACTCATCTTCTTTGCCCATTGCCTTTTCATGCGTTCGCGGCTATCTTTCCAAGCTCTTGTTCTCTTTTTATTTTGGCTCTCAGTATCGCTAGCATCTAGGCTCTTTTCCTGGCCTACCGCTTGGTTTTGCTGCAATGCCTGAGCCCTAGTGACTACCTGCACTGGTGCAGTGGAAGTGACGCTTCCTGAGGAGTCTACCACTAACCCAACAACGTTGATAGGGGTGATTTTTGGCATGCTATTGGGGTTCTTTGGGCAATCTCGTAAGAGATGCTCTTTTCCGCAATCTTGGCAGAAGCCTTGGATAGTCACGGACTGAGTTTGTGTAGGCGGAGGTAAGGGGCAATCACGAATGAGGTGATCACCTTGGCATCTGTAGCACGGCCCTCTTGGGAATGGAGGTCTGACTTGCCTAGATTGAGGCCTAGGATTGGGGTTTGTATACATGACGTTCGTGTAATCTGACTCCCAACTAGGTTCGTTCGGCTCTTCACCATAGTAGGACTCTCCATGTTCTGGGGACTGCATGTAGTAAGCCTGGGGGCTATCCACGTGGGTAGAATCAAAGCTATGGTCACTTGGGTCATTTTCAGAGATCAAGGATGTTACAGGGACTATAGCTCTATTCAGGTTCTCTTCTGCAGCAGTATACTTTACCGGAATCACATTAGCTGGGGCAGGGGGTTGTTGTGCTAGCACAGGCTGAGGCCTTTGTTGGGCCTGATACTGTGGTTGGTAGGTTTGTTGGGGTCTAGCATATGGTGGTGGTGGATTTTGGTTCTGGTATCTGCCTTGTTGGTAGGGTTGCGGATAGGGTTGCCTAACTGCCTGCTTGTTGTATGGGCAGTCTTGTGCGGTGTGATTGGTGTATCTCCGTTCTATGGTGCAGTACTGGCTACTAGGGTTTACTTGGGGTTGAGCCATAATGGGACAGACGTTCGCCATATGGTCACCACCGCATGTATAGCATCTTTTCACAGGGGCAAACCTTGGGATTTGTTTGCTAGTTACACCTAGTTTCTGAGCTACTTTTTCGGCAAGTTCTTCAATTGATGTGGCTTGTGTGGAAGATTGACTAGATGCACTATCTGAATCTTTGTAAATTTTGGACAACTCTAGCTCTTCTCCTAGGTTATCTTCAATGTCAATGCACATACGTACACATTCTTCTATAGTCCTAGGGTCTTTCAGATACACATAGGATCTCAATTTCGGGCTCAGCAATCCGTCAAGAAATAAGGCTACTTGTTTAGCAGATGTGGGTAGCTCCGAAATAGGGCACCTTTCAAGATATTGTCTAAATCTTCTTCCTGCAAGTCTCACAGTCTCTTGAGGGGTTTGCTTGAAGCTGTGAATCAGTGAGGAGGTGTTGTGTCTTATGCCGCTCTTAGAGAACTCTATAATGAATGCCTCTAGGAGTTGATCTATGCTCCTGAACTGGCGTTCATCTAATGGCTGAAACCACGTAAGTGCTGTGTTCCTAAGGGTTAGACCGAAGGCATTGTACTGCGTGAACAGATCCTCCACTTGTTCAGCTCTCAAGACTTGCTTGAACTCTGCCACATGATCATAGGGATCTCCTGTGCCGTCGAAGTAATTCTTCATGGACTTAACTAGCTGGGTGGGTCTCAAAGTTCTTGTGTGCTCTCTAGGCCTCGGCAGAGGGAATCCATCTACATTTCTTTGGTTCCGGTGGGCTCTATGCATCTCAGGTTCTACCCTATTCGTCTCCGTTCTCGTTCTTTCTCTGCCCACTGGATTGGCAAAACTTACCTCTGGTCTATCTTTACTTCTGTCTCTTTGCATACCATGAGCCTGGGATGTTCCAGGTCCAGGGTGACCATAGGCTACATTTGATCTTGGTTGGGGGAAAATGAATTCGCCCTTCCAAGTGTAAGCATGCCTATCATTTTCTGTCACCACAAAAATCCTCTCTGACGTGTGGTCTAAGTAGGTCACTCTACCTGGGCTATCTGGATCCTTAAACTCATAGATCATGATTGTTCCTATGTCAGTTGGGTGATCCGGTTTATACCTCCAGAAGGCTTCGTCCGTTTCTCGATTGAGAAGCAAATCTATGCACTTGTTATCTTGGGGGATCCACTCAGGCGTGATAATCCTAGTGAGAACTGATTTACCTCGAGGGGTTCTAGGTTCCGCCCCCATGTTCCCTTGTTCCAGGTCACCTAAGTCCGCTTCTGAGATTACATTCCCAAAGTCATCTGTCCTATCAGGATAACTAGTGACTACATATATAGTTCCTTCTTTGTCCAGGTATGCACCATTTTCAAACTTGACAGCTGGGTGTTCTAGTCCAATGGATTGATCAGGGTTTTTAATCTGGACCACAGATCTTTCTAAGCCGTCCTCATAGATGCTAGCACCTAATCGGTTGGTCCTCAGGTACTCCAACTGTGTTTTGTAAGGGCCTTCTACCCTGTACAAGTAGGGCACTCCTGAACTTCCCGTAGGTTTGTCCATGCCTTGAGACATCTCTGACTCACTGGTCTCAGAGCGAGGGTAGTTCGAGTGGTGGCTCAACTGCTGGGCCCAGGACCTAGCAGTGTGGTTGACACTAGCCTCTGAAGACCTAAGGCTTTGTCTCTCTCTTACTAGGTGTCGTCCTGATCTAAGGTTCATATGCCTAACTGATTAGCCCAAATTTTTGCCCAGAGTACAACCTCGTTGCCGATCAATTGGTACCAGTCACTTGATTCTTTTTAGTTATTCCTCGTATTTAAAGTCTTGTCTGTTATTACGTCGTCAGGAATACTTGAATGTTCTTCGTACTTTCAGGTTGATCGTTCCACGTTAGGTTCTTTCCTTTATGTTGTCGATAGTACAGAGATTAAGTTTTTAGCTTGAACTTGAGTTTTTAGGTAGTCTTCAACTTGATAGTGGCCTATCGTCGCCCTGACTTACTCCTACTTCTAATCGCTCTTAGCCTAGGCTAGGAATTGACGAAGAGGAGTTGAGAGTATTCCGACCTTTCTTGCCGAACCTTGCTCTTTAGTGCTCGAGAAGTTGATTCTCAAGCGTGCGCCACACCGTTGCTTGGATACTCTCAGTTGCTTCTCAATAGGCCTGCATAAATCCCAAGATTAGCTCCAAGTAGACCTTTCAATTGACAGACAATTTATTTCAGTCATTTTTTTAATGACCCTTGTTCCCCCTTTTGCATTGTTAGAAATTTACTCTAGAGCTCCCTTGGTGTTCCTACCCCTCAGTGTGTCAACTTCCAAATATCCTATCTGAAAATCAACGCGTTATTCTTATAAAAAACAGTTGAGGGCGTGTAGTATATGTCACGAGCTTTCCGACAAGCCCTAGAGCTCAGAAAATGGATTTCGTATGAAAAAGTTATGACCGTTCAGGGTTTAGGGGGTTAACTAGACAAACAGAACCTTTCGGGGGTTTTAATGCATTTTCTAAGGCCTTTGTAAGTAGATGAGTACATGAAAGTGCAAATATGCCCAAAATTTAGCCTAAATTTCCAAAAATTCACTCCTTAATTTTTTGCCGAAAATGCCTGTCTATCGCGATAGACGGTGTCTGTCGCGATAGACACAATCTATCGTGGGGGCTGTCTGTCGCGATAGACGGTGTCTGTCGCGATAGACGGTATCTGTCGCGGATTTCTGTCTGTCGCGATAGACGGTGTCTGTCGCGATAGACGCTATCTGTCGTGAAATTCGGTCTGTCACGATAGACGGTGTCTGTCGCGATAGACGGTATCTGTCGCGGATTTCTGTCTGTCGCGATAGACGGTGTCTGTCGCGATAGACGGTATCTGTCGCGGATTTCGGTCTGTCGCGATAGACGGTGTCTGTCGCGATAGACGCTATCTGTCGTGGATTTCT
>CM035408.1:5616363-5621363 GCA_020310875.1 Ceratopteris richardii | reverse complement strand
TGCTCTCTATTGTAAGGGCTGGTTCTCCTTCTCTATGTATCCATTTCTATGATTTTGGTGTCATTGGGTAGCTATTAGAGCGCTCTAAAGTTGACCCAAGTTTGAGATTTACTCTTTGTATGGGCTTTGAGAAACGCTTGTTGGAGTGAAGTGAGGTATCTGCTTGACTGGTAGTTGTGAGCATTCAACTAGCTCATGTTGTAGACATTATTTCTCTTTGTGTAAGAATCTATTTGAAGTTAAATTTGTTTTGTTGGAAAGCTCTTGGTTTGTACTACAGGTCTACAAAAGCTCTCTAGAGTTCTGTGCATAAGATCTGAGTAAGAGCACTTTTGGTGTGCAGAGGTCAAAGAAGGATACCTGTGGAGGTCATTTGCGCTTCGTCGTTGCTTAGGGGTTGAGATACTTCCCCCATCAGTGGTATCAGAGCATTTGGGCATCTTGGAGGTATCACATACAAGCAAGAAGACCTTTTGCAGTTGGTGGTTGAAGATTTGCATCAACAAAAGCTTCTTGGAGGTAGCTCACATCAAGGGGGAGCTATTCTACTCAAAGTTTCAAGAGCACAAGGTGTCCATCTAAGGAAAGCTTTGGATTGAGGTAACCTCAGAGCCTCATTTTTATTTTACACACATTGGAGCATTAGCCAAGGGCTAGTTCAAGTATCAAAGACTAGATATGGGAGACTTCAACACTCAAATTGAAAAGCTAGACAAAGGGAACTATCAACCATGGAGATTTATGGTCTCCAACTGTCTTATGGGCAAGGGCCTTTGGGGGTTGATTAGTGGAAGTGAACCAAGACCTAGGTTGGATGAGAATCCAACCAATGACCAGCGAAGGGCCTTTAGGGAATGGAATGAAAGAGACAAGAGGGTTATCTTTATTCTTTCCCAACACATTAGCAATAGCATGATCGGCCATATCCAAGACTTGGATTCAAGCATGAAGGTATGGGAGTCACTTGAAAGGCTTTATTCGACAAGCACTAAAGCAAGGAAAATCCAACTCAAGAATGAGCTCAACAACCTTAGGAAGAGCTCAGCGAGTAGCATAAATGACTACATACTTAAGGTCAAGGAGTTATCAGATGCATTGGGATCCATTGGAAGCCACGTAGATGATGACGATCTTGTGGCTTATACTCTCAATGGTTTGAGAGATGATGAGAAGTGGAAACCCTTTACCACTTCAGTTTATGTAAGGGCTAATCTTCCCAATTTTGAACAATTGGTTGCTCTCATGGTCATCGAAGAAATGAATATAGGTGGAAGTTCAACTAAAAGCAAGGATGCACAAGTTTTCTATGTAGGTAATCAAAGGGGCAAAGGAAGACGAAGACAAGGAAGGGGCAAAGGAAGGTTTGGAGGAAGGCAAGGCCACTCAAGCAATCAAGGACATGACCAAGGCACCTCATCACAAAGAGGGAGAGGAAGAACAAGAGGAAGAGGAGGACGACATCAACAAAACAGGAATGAAGATGGCGAAGGATGTTACATATGTGGCAAGTTTGGCCACTATGCTAGAGATTGCTACCAAGGAGGAAACCAAAGGAGCTATGATCAAGGTTCTTCATACAAAGGCCAAGGTAATTATGCTTCTACAAGTTCAGAAAATGACAATCTCTTGATGATGCACATGAATGGGAATTCAAGAAAAGTAGATAACACTTGGTATATTGATAGTGGATGTAGCAGCCATATGAGTTGCAATGCTTCTTGGTTTACTAATCTACATGTTCCCAAAGGTAAAAGACATGTAGAAACAGGTGATGATACAGCCCATAAGATCTCCCATGTTGGAGATGTAGCTTTGGATGACAAGGAGGAAGGAAGATGTCTCAAGGATGTCTTGCATGTACCTACTATCACAAAGAACTTGGTGTCCGTTGGGAAAATGGTTGAAAGAGGCTATCAAGTAAGGTTCAACAAAGGTGGATGCTTTGTGGAGAACCCTAAGCAAGGTTACAAGGTCATAGCAAGAGGAAAGAAGCAAGGGAGACTCTTCACTTTGGAGGTAAATTCTCATTCCACTCAACATGTCTACTTCACATATGGAAACAAGAGGATTTCGGAGTTGGAATTGTGGCACAAGAGGATAGGTCACATCAACATACAAAGAATGAAGGAAATGCAATTCAAGAGGCTGGTTGAAGGTCTTCCCAACTTCCAAGGACAAGGTATGAAGCATTTATGTGAATCTTGTCAACTAGGGAAGCAAGTGAGACTTCCATTCAAGAAGAGTGGCTACATAAGCCAACATCCATTGGAGTTGATACATACAGATGTGTGGGTACTTTGTCACTTTTATAAATGATTGCACAAGGATGGTTTGGGTTTATTTCATCAGAAACAAATCAGATGTGTTTACATGTTTCAAAGCATTCAAGGCAATGGTAGAGAAGGAAACAGGTACACATATCAAGAAGCTAAGGTCCGATGGAGGGGGAGAATATTTCTCCAATGATTTTCTGATTTTTTAATGGATCAAGGCATCAAGAGGCAAGTAACATGCAGGTACACACCCCAACAAAATGGAGTAGCAGAGAGAAAGAATAGATACATTGCTGAGATCGCTAGAGCAATGCTTAATGAGATGAATGTACCTAACATGTTTTGGAGTGATGCAGCAAATACTGCTGTGTATCTAATGAATAAGTCTCCTACCTCAGGGATCCATGGCTTGACACCATTTATCAAGCCTATTATGGTAAGAAACCTGATCTTTCCCACTTGGAGGTATTTGGATGTACTTGTTATGTACATGTGCCAAGTGAATTGAGGCACAAGCTACAACCAAAGGTAGAAAAGTGTGTGTTTCTAGGATATTCAAATGATCATAAAGGTTACAGGTGCTTCAACCCAAGCACAAAGGACTTGAGGATATCAAGGGATGTAGCATTTGATGAGCTACTCCCTTGGTATAAGAAGTATGATTGTATGCAGGACTATGAAGAAGAAAAGCATGGACATGATGAAGAACAAATCGACCTAGAGCTAAGCGGCCCAAGGTGTTCCATCAATGAAGATAGTTCAAGCATGAACTCACCATGGAGGGGGAGATCTTCATCAAGCTATGAAGCACAATCAATAAAAAAAGGCAAAGCAACATTGGTGGAGTTGGATGAAGAAGGTAATGAAGTTGAAGATGATGAAGGACACCTGATGGAGAAAGAAGCCACATCAAAGAAAGAAATCAAGTTCCCAAGGCAAAGGAGGTTATTCCTCCAAAAGGTGAAGAAAGGAAGTCTTCTAGAGTTAAGTATCCAACTCAAAGGTTTACTTATGATTCATATATGGCAACACATTATGCATATATGAACAAAGTAGTAGAAGATCATGAGCCCGATTGCTATGAAGATGCAAGCAGGTACACAGAATGGAAAGAGGCAATGCAAGAAGATATCGATGCAGTTGAGGAAAATCAAGCATGGACTCTAGTGCCCAAGAAAGAGAACATGAAGGTAATAGGTAATAAGTGGGCGTATAAAGTAAAGAGGAATTCAGATGGATCTATTTCTAGGTTCAAAGCAAGATTGGTGGCCAAGGGTTTTGCACAAACCTATGGAGTGGACTTTGAAGAGACATTCAGCCCCGTGGCAAAGATGAGCACCATTAGGTCACTCATTGCAATGGCTGCTAGCAAAGGATGGAAGCTTTTCCAATTGGATATCAAGAATTCCTTTCTCAATGGAGACTTGGAAGAAGAGGTATACATGGAGCAACCACTAGGTTTTGTTCATAAAGAGTATCCACATCATGTCTGTAGGTTGAAGAAGGCACTTTATGGCCTAAAGCAAGCTCCAAGGGCTTGGAACCAAAGATTGGTGGACTATTTGATCAAATGTGGCTACAATCAATGCAAGGAGGATCCATCTCTCTTCATCAAACAAAGAGGAGAACTTGTAGTCTACATGTGTGTGTATGTAGATGATCTTATCATTACAGGTAATGATACAAAGGGCATTGAGGAGATCAAGGCAAAGCTTGGAAAGGAGTTTAGGATATCTGATCTTGGAGATCTTAGGTATTTTCTTGGCATTGAAGTTGTATACAAAGAAGAAGGTATTATGCTCATACAAAGGAAGTATATTCTAGACCTACTTGAGAGGTTTGGGATGCTACATTGCAAGCCTATTTCAAATCCCATGGAAGTTAATGTAAAGCTAAGCTCCATTGATGGAGAGCCATTAGAGGATGTAACTTTGTATCGCTCTATTGTAGGCTCTTTCAATTATGCCACAATAACTAGGCTTGACATAGCATATGGAGTTGGAGTGTTATCACAATTTATGCATAGTCCAAGGACTACACACTTGCAAGCTGCACGAAGAATGTTGCGATATCTCAAGGCCACTATAAATGAAGGATTGTTCTATTCATTTGATGATGATATGCAGATCAAAGCTTATTCTGATGCGGATTGGGCCGGTTCCAAGCAGGATAGAAGAAGTACAAGTGGTTACCTAGTCATGCTAGGTAGCAAGATCATCTCATGGATTTCAAAGAAGCAACCCACAGTGGCATTATCTTCCACCGAGGCTGAGTATAGAGCTTTGGCTCAAGTCACATGTGAGCTAATGTGGATTAAGAAGTTATTTATGGAGCTTAATTTGCAGGTTGACACATATCCAATTTTTTGTGACAACATGAGTAGCATTCATCTAGCATCGAATCCTGTCTATCATGTTAGAACCAAGCATATTGAAGTGCACTATCAATTCATAAGGGAAAAGGTGATATCCAAGGAAGTTTTAGTACATCATATTGGTACCAAGGACCAAGTTGCCGACATGTTTACAAAGGCTTTGGATGGGATGAAGATTTCAAAATTCAAGCAATGCATCAACATGAAGGAGCTTGGATGAGGACGAAGAATTGAAGCTTGAGGGGGAGTGTTAAAAATCAAGCTTCAAGCTACAAATTCGTGGGGAATCTTTTATGGACATGTGGAGCGATCAAAGGAAGCCAAAAGCCATGAGATTTCATCAAGAAAAGTCA
>CM035408.1:5571363-5611363 GCA_020310875.1 Ceratopteris richardii | reverse complement strand
ATCGGAAAGTATCTCAATGGGATTCATTATCGGACTATCCACAACCCAAAAAGACAATGACTCAATCTCGTCAGTAGTTAATAGATTGATTAAATTGGCTCAAAGTTATTCCAATAAAGAATAATTTCAAGACTCAATATTTGGCAAAGATATTCATAAATCAGCTTTATCCGCTCTATTGACTTTCTTTAGAAATAGTTTTGGACAAAGATGCTAAATTTACAAGCCACTTTATGCAAGCTATCTTCAGTAGACTAGAAATGAAATCAAGCATGTGCACAAATGAACATACCTGACCAGATGATCAAACAAAAAGTGTCAAACAAGTCTTGGAAGACATATTAATAGCTTATGTAACTGCCAAACAGACAGACTAGGAAGGCTATTTGCCATTAACCAAATTCCCCTACAATAGTCCAAAGAATGCATCAAGTCAATTCACTTTGTATATGTTGATGTATGGTTTCCAACAAGGGATCCCATACACAATTGGACTCCAATATTAAAAGGTACATGCAGCACAATAATTCCTTCATGATATGAATTCTAAGCTCAAATGACCTCAAGAAATTTTGAAAAGAGCTCAAGATCAAGCTAAACCATATGTGGATCTAGAAAAAAAATGTTTCTTTTCAAGTTGGGGAACAAGTTTATCTTTGAATTGTAGAACGGTCGAAAAAGTTTAAGATTGGGAGATGTGTTAAGCCCTTGACTAGATATTGAGGTCTTTTTCCAATCATCGAGAAAGTTGGGATATGCACCTATGAATTTCAACTCCTAGAAGAAAGTTGCCAGTATTTCACATTAGCCAACTCAAAAGAAACATGAAAATTTCAAGTCAAACAATAGATAATACTTCCACTTCAGGTCATGAACCCAAAATGATACTTCCCATCAAGAAAAGCATACAAGAATGCATTGGTATAAAGATTTCTTAGTTAAATGTAAAGATGGAACTAAAGAGAATTCCACTAGGGAGTGAATCTCTACAATACAACAAAGGTTTACCTCTTTCAAGCTAGAAGCCAAGATGGACAAACATATGTACATCTAGACTAGAACATGAGGCTTGGGTGTGTGCCAAAATTATATAGCTACTTCTATTTTTCATGGAAGGAAAATGCTTCCAAGGAGTAAATGTTATAAAGTAGAATTTGTTCCAAGGATGACCATGGAAGTTTCGAATTTCAAGTACACTCTCTATTTCTTCTCTAGTCCTCTCTAAAGCGAGAATTTAATATATGCTCAAAAGCTAACATTTGGGAGAATAAATCATATTTCATCAAGCTAAGTTAGCCAAGTGGTTAAAGCTTTCATGTATGGACCGAGAGTCAAGTGTTCAAGTCACGTAGGAGCATTTCTCCACAAGGATTGGCCAAGGTTCCAAAATCTTCATTTTGAACTCTAACTCAGAAGCACGTGAATAGCACAAGGAAGAAGAAGAAGAAGCTTGGAGCACAACACAACACTAAATGACCTACCAAGTGAATGTACAACAATGAGTAACCCCTTAGGTTGCCCGAGCAGTCCTAAGTGTGTTCACACACATCACCACCAAAATATATCAACAAATCCCCCTGCGAGTGATGTAGTGAACAAGGAGCGAGCACTCATGTATAAGGTAGTGAAAAGCTATGTGTAAAGAGATCGATCCACAAAAGGAAGTAAGCCCAAAGCTTTGAGGAAAGCTTCAAAGTTCTCCCTCGGCATAGCCTTTGTGAAAAGGTATGCAATGTTATCCTGTACAGGCACATATGCCAAACTGATCTCTCCAGAAGAGAACCCCTCCTTGGCATAATGATAATGCACCTCAATGTGCTTTGTGCGAGCATGGAACACAGGGTTCCTGGCAATTACCAATGCGTTCTCACTATCAGTGAATATGGTGGTGGCAGAAGACTAACCAACACCCAAATCAGCCAAGAGGCATCTGAGCCACACAATAGTTGCTGTGAAGTGGCCCTATACTTAGCCTCACAACTAGAAGTAGCCACAGTAGGCTGCTTCCTACTCAATCAAAATATGCATGAGCTACCAAGCATGAAGGGAAAACCACTAGTGGACACATGTGTGTCATAGAAACTAGCCCAATCATAGTGAGAAAAATCATGTAAATTTGGTGGTAATGATCCCCCCTTGGGATAAAATGATCCAAGTAGCTGGGTACCACTTAAGTGTGAAGAGATGGATAGGTATGTGTTTGAAGATGAAGAGGTGTTGCAAAATCCTTGATCTACACCAGCCAAATGAACTCCAGGAGTATATGGTGGGCGCTTTTAGCTTGCCAATGGATGTATTAGACACCCTATTTACCTTGGAAGATCACTCTCAAAAAGATAGATCAAAACAGATAAGTTGGAGTTAGCTCAGAGAAGAAAACTTGCTATTCTTGGTTCATACACCTGTCCAGTGTTTTACATAATTCTCTGAGAACAGCAGCAATTAGCTTAATTCCTATTGGGGAAGTCTAGCTAACTTAAAGAGCTAACTTTCAAGAGTAATCTCATCAAAAATAACAAACCACACACTGAGAATGAGTTTTAACAAGTGATGACATCATCCCGATTTTCACGGGCTGCTACAGAAATAGACTAGTGAGCAGAAAAATCAACATAACTCAAAATGTAGAAATCCAATTATTATGCGAATTTGTATGGTTATACTAGACAGTAAGCTGAATCCAACAAGCTTCAACTCACTGAATTTGGGTAAGTAACCACTGAGAAATGGCTCTGACAAGATGAGTGAAAAAGTCGGGTACCTGACAAAGAAGTGAAGATGAACAGACCCTGTTGACTTCAAATGAACATAACTGAAGATTGCAACATCCAAATGACATGAAAATTTATGAGCATATAGTAGACTTATAGAGCTAACTTTACCAAGTTAAATCACTGAAAATGATGCACCAAGCTCAGAGAAAACATCTCTGCAAGCTGACTGAGAAAACTGAGAGTAATGGCAGTGAGTAGTACACTTCACAAGAACATGGAAAGATGAAACCAAATAATCATGAAAATGAAAGTATATTTCTTGTACAATACAATGACTTACTGATACATATGTGTGCCTTGTAATCACACCTTGATATGGCATAAAGCTCAGCTCTTGGAGATCTTCACATAGGTCTCTCTAACCACGACTAAAACTGCCATCTATTTATAGTTGAGTTTGGGAGGCTAACTTCCCTCAATCGCTCTCCAATCAATCAATGATTGATTTGATTCTCTACCTACCACAAATCACGAATTCTTGGCTCCTCTTTCCCTTTTTGATCATGTGGACTCGACCACTTAAGATTCTCTTACTTTTACATTAAGTAAACTCTCCAAAAAATTACAAGAGGTAGTTCACAAGTGAACTTTACATAGTCTTCTTTTTAAAGCTTCTTCTAAGACTTTGTGGAACTCAAGCCAATACTTAGGCTTGTCATAGACTTGCTCCAACAGCTCCCCCTCAAGCCAAGTATGCTTGAGGTCTTCAATCTTACAAGATTACCTGCAAACCAATCATAGCCTTGAATTTGCAAAGCTTTGTACCATCCAATGCTTTGGTTAGAATATCTGCACATTGTTGATGAGTGGACACATATGATATTTGAATCTCTTTGCTTAGAACCTTTTCTCGTACATAGTGATAATGAACTTCAATATGTTTAGTCCTTGCATGAAAAATAGGATTAGCAGCCAAGTGAATAGAACTCATATTGTCACCAAAAATAGTTGGAGTTCCAAACTCCAATCCAAGATCTTTGAATAATGTCTTCATCCACATAGCTTCTTGTGTAGCTATGGCAAGACCTCTATATTCAGCTTCAGTAGAAGAGAGAGCAACTGTGGGTTGCTTCTTGGATGACCATGAAATAAGCTTTGAACCTGCAAAGGTAAGATAACCTGAAGTGCTCCTTCTATCTTCCTTGGAGCCAGCCCAATCTGCATCAGAAAATAGCTTCAAACCTAAATCAGATACATAAGGATAATAAAGTCCTTCATTTATGGTTCCTTTGAGATACTTGAGAATCCTTTTGGTAGCATCCATATGTGGTTTCCTTGGTGTGTGCATAAATTGACTTAGCCCACTCACACTGTAACATATATCTACTCTTGTCAATGTGGCATAGTTGAGACTACCCACTAGACTTTGATATGATGTGATGTCCTCTATGAGTTCACCTTCATGTGAGCTCAATTTGTGATTGACCTCCATTGGAGTACCTGCAATCTTACAATCTTGCATCTTGAATTTTGCCAACATGTCCTTAATGTACTTCCTTTGAGTGAGAAACAAACCATGATCTTTGTAGACAACTTCCAAACCTAGGAAGTAGGTAAGTGAACCCAAATCACTTATCTTGAACTCTTCTCTCATCTGATCTTTGATCTTCTTCATACCATCTGCATCATTTCCTGTCAATATACAAGCCTGAAATTCCAAGCTCTTGGAGCTTGCTTGAGACCATACAATGCTTTGTTAAGTTTACACACATAATCAGGATAAACTTGATTCTCAAAACCAGGTGGTTGTGCCATATATACCTCTTCTGTTATCCAACCATTCAAGAATGCATTCTTTACATCTAGTTGAAGTATCTTCCAATTCTTGGAAGAGGCAATACTAAGCAAAACCCTAATAATAGGCATCTTTGCCACAGGAGAGAAGATCTCCTCATAATCAATTCCCTGAGTTTGTGCAAAGCCTTTTGCTACAAGCCTTGCCTTATACCTGTTAATGGAACCATCATAATTCTTCTTGAGTTTATAGACCCATCTTGAGCCTATTACCTTCATGGATGAAGTCTTGGGCACCAAATCCCAAGTGTTGTTTTCCTCAAGTGTTTCAATCTCTTCCTTCATTGCATGCTTCCATTCTGTTTTTGCTTTGGCCTCTTCAAATGATGATGGCTCCTCTTGGTTTATGTCCTGTGCTATGTAGATAGAATGTTTAGTTACTAATGAGGTGTCAAACCCATACCTTTCTGGTTTTTTCTTTTCCCTCATAGATCTTCTTAGGCCATGATGTGATGATTCTGCCTCATGTCCAAGTTCCTGCAATTTTGCTTTACCTTTAGACTTCCATGCTTTGATCTTTTCCATGTGAGATTCTTCATCATCCTCTGAGGTGTCTTGTTCTTCAATCTTTGATTGTTCTCTACCAAGCTTTGGTAAATTGGTCTTCCTGCATGAATCTTCATACCATGAATTGTTCTCATAAAAAACTACATCTCTACTTACCAAGAATCCTTTGTTGGTAGGGTTGTATAACCTGTAGCCCTTTTGATTGTTGTCATATCCAATAAATACACACCTTTCTGCCTTTGGATCCATCTTGCCTCTAACCTGTGAAGGAACATGAGCAAAAGCAATACATCCAAAAATTTTACAATGATCTAAGCTTGGTCTTCTTCCATTCCAAGCCTCATATGGAGTCATCCCTGTTGGAGCAAGTCTATGACAAGCCTAAGTATTGGCTTGAGTCTCACAAAGTCATTAAAGAAGCTTTAAAATGAAGACTATGTAAAGTTCACTTGTGAACTACCTCTTGTAACTTTTGAAGAGTTTACTTAATGTAAAAGTAAGAGAATCTTAAGTGGTTGAGCCCACATGATCAAGAATGGAAAGAGGAGCCACGAATTCGTGATTTGTGGTAGGTAGAGAATCAAATCAATCATTGATTGATTGGAGAGTGATTGAGGGAAGTTAGCCTCCCAAACTCAACTATAAATAGATGGCAGTTTTAGTCGTGGTTAGAGAGACCTATGTGAAGACCTCCAAGAGCTGAGCTTTATGCCATATCAAGGTGTGATTACAAGGCACACATATGTATCAGTAAGTCATTGTATTGTACAAGCAATATACTTTCATTTTCATGATTATTTGAGTTCATCTTTCCATGTTCTTGTGATGTGTACTACTCACTGCCATTACTTCAGTTTTTCTCAGTCAGCTTGCAGAGATTGTTTCTCTGCACTTGGTTCATCATTTTCAGTGATTTAACTTGGTAAAGTTAGCTCTATAAGTCTACTATATGCTCAGAAATTTTCATGTCATTTGGATGTTGGAATCTTCAGTTATGTTCATTTGAAGTCAACAGGGTATGTTCATCTTCACTTCTCTGTCAGGTACCCGACTTTTTCAGTCATCGTGTCAGAGTCATTTCTCAGTGTTTACTCATCCAAATTCAGTGATTTCAAGCTTGTTGGATTCAGCTTACTGTCTAGTATAAGCATACAAATTTTCATGATCATTGGATTCTTACATCTTGAGTTATGTTAATTTTTCTACTCACTGGTCTATTTCTGTAGCAGCCCGTGAAAATCGGGATGATGTCATCACTTGTTAAAAGTCATTCTCAGTGTGTGGTTTGTTATTTTTGATGAGATTACTCTCTAAAGTTAGCTCTTTAAGCTACCTAGCCTTCCCCAAGAGGAATTAATCTAATTGCTGCTGTGCTCAGAGAATTATGTAAAACACTGGACAGGTGTATCAACCAAGAATAGCAAGTTTTCACCTCTGAGCTAACTCCAACTTATCTGTTTTGATCTATCTTTTTGAGAGTGATCTTCCAAGGTACATAGGGTGTCTAATACATCCATTGGCAAGCTAAAAGGGCCCACCATCTACTCCTGGAGTTCATTTGGCTGGTGTAGAGCAAAGATTTTGCAACACCTCTTCATCTTCAACACATACCTATCCATCTCTTCACAGTGGTATCAGAGCAAGGTTGGACAACATGGCAGATGGATTTCCTTCATCAATTGACAAATTGGACAGAGGTAACTACTCAGCTTGGTCATTAAGAATGGAAGCTTATCTCCAAGGTAGAAGTTTATATGGTTATGTGGCTGGAGATGAAGTTATGCCAAGTTTCAGGAACAAAAGTCAACCAACACAAGAAGAGCAAGAAAGATTGAGCACATGGTGCTCCAAGGATGCACTTGCAAGGTCTTATCTCCTCAACTCTATCTCAGATTTTTTGTTGCCTCACATTAGAAGTTGTAAGACATCTCAGGAAGTGTGGGATGCACTTGAAGCTTTCTTTGCTTCAAGTACCAAAGCCAGGAAGCATCAACTATGGCTGGAGTTCACAACTCTCAAGAAGGCTCCCAAACAAAATGTGACTGATTTTGTCACAAAGCTCAAGGACATAGCGGATCAGTTGGGAAGCATTGGAGAGGTAATAGATGAAGAGCAAATTGTAAGGCAGGTCATCAATGGCTTGAAGGCAGATGACAAGTGGGAAGCATTCACCACAGCTATGGATTTGTACATGGACATGCATGTACCTGATTTCAACACACTCATTGGACAATTACTTACTCAAGAGGCAAAGCTTATCAAAAATGGAGAAAGCTCTAAAGGTAATCAATCTTCAGCTTTATACACGGATAAAAGCAAGTCTAAAGATAACAAAGGAAAGGCAAAGAAAGTGGATGATGAAGCAGGTACATATCAAGCTAACTATGCAGGTAGAGGAAGACATGGCAGAGGTAGAGGAAGAGGAGGTAGACAAGGCAGGGGGAGATCCCAAGACTCCAACTCATGTTCTATTTGTGGATTAACTAATCATACAACTGAAAATTGCTTTAGGAATTCCAGGAATGAAAGAGGCAGAGGATACAATAGAGGAAGTTATGGCTACTCAAGAGGAAGGTTCAACAACTACCATGGCAACTACAACAACTACAATCATTCAAACTATCAAGGAGGCTACAAAGGAAGGAGAGACTACAATAACTACACAGAAGACTCAAACAAAGAGGATTCATTATTGATCATGAACATGGCTATGCCACAAGGTAAATCTGATGAGCATGTTTTCTACATAGATTCAGGTTGTTCAAATCATGTGGCAGGAAATGTGGCACTCCTATCAGATTTAGAAGATCCAAGGAATAAGCATGAGGTACAAACAGGAGATGATACAAAACATCCTGTGGAGAAAATAGGCAATGTCAAAGCACCTGATGGAAACATCAACCTACTCAGTAAGGTACTCTATGTCCCTACCATTACAAAGAATTTGATAAGTGTTGGGCAGATAGTAGAGAAAGGGTTGCAAGTCAGGTTGACAAAGGCAGGAGCATTTGTTGAAGATCCAAGTCAAGGATTCAGAAGAATTGCAAAAGGTGAAAAGACAGGTAGATTGTTCACATTTGAATTACAGGACACTAGAAACATTGCTCTCTTTAATTATGGTAGTCAGACACTCACAGAATTGGAAGTATGGCACAAAAGGTTAGCACATATTGGTGAAAGGTCATTAAAGCAAATTTGCAGGGACCAAAGTGTACTTGGACTCCCTAACTTGTCAAAACAACATATGATTTATAAGTGTAGTGCATGTCAGTTTGGAAAGTCTCACAGGTTACCATTCATGAAGAAAGGTTATATGCATGGAGATCTCTTGGAGTTGGTTCATACAGATGTATGGGGACCAAGCAAGGAAGCTTCAATATCAGGATCAAGGTATTATGTTTCCTTTATTGATGATTGCAGCAGATGGACTATCCTATTCTTTATGAAACACAAAGATGAAGTTTTTTCATGTTTCAAAAGATATTTGGCTCTTGTGGAGAATCAAACAGGTAAATCACTAAAAAGGCTAAGGTCAGATGGAGGGGGAGAATACTTCTCCCATGATTTTGATTCTTTTCTTCAAGAAAGAGGAATCAAAAGAGAGGTAACTACAAGGTACACTCCTGAGCAAAATGGAGTGGCAGAAAGGAGGAATAGGACAATTGTTGAAGCTGCAAGGTCTATGTTAAATGAAAAGCATTTACCTAATTACTTATGGGCTGAGGCTGTATCTATAGCCACTTACTTGATTAACAGGTTGCCTTCAAAATCCCTTGATGGAATGACTCCATATGAGGCTTGGAATGGAAGAAGACCAAGCTTAGATCATTGTAAAATTTTTGGATGTATTGCTTTTGCTCATGTTCCTTCACAGGTTAGAGGCAAGATGGATCCAAAAGCAGAAAGGTGTGTATTTATTGGATATGACAACAATCAAAAGGGCTACAGGTTATACAACCCTACCAACAAAGGATTCTTGGTAAGCAGAGATGTAGTTTTTGATGAGAACAATTCATGGTATGAAGATTCATGCAGGAAGGTCAATTTACCATATGATCTTGAAGAAGATTTTCCAAAGCTTGGTAGAGAACAATCAAAGATTGAAGAACAAGACACCTCAGAGGATGATGAAGAATGTCAGATGGAAAAGATCAAAGCATGGAAGTCTAAAGGTAAAGCAAAATTGCAGGAACTTGGACATGAGGCAGAATCATCAAATCATGGCTTAAGAAGATCTATGAGGGAAAAGAAAAAACCAGAAAGGTATGGGTTTGACACCTCATTAGTAACTAAACATTCTATCTACATAGCACAGGACATAAAACAAGAGGAGTCATCATCATTTGAAGAGGCCAAAGCAAAAACAGAATGGAAGCATGCAATGAAGGAAGAGATTGAAGCACTCGAGGAAAACAACACTTGGGATTTGGTGCCCAAGACTTCATCCATGAAGGTAATAGGCTCAAGATGGGTCTATAAACTCAAGAAGAATTCTGATGGTTCCATTAACAGGTATAAGGCAAGGCTTGTAGCAAAAGGCTTTGCACAAACTCAGGGAATTGATTATGAGGAGACATTCTCTCCTGTGGCAAAGATGCCTACTATTAGGGTTTTGCTTAGTATTGCCTCTTCCAAGAATTGGAAGATACTTCAACTAGATGTGAAGAATGCATTCTTGAATGGTTGGATAACAGAAGAGGTATATATGGCACAACCACCTGGTTTTGAGAGTCAAGTTTATCCTGATTATGTGTGTAAACTTAACAAAGCATTGTATGGTCTCAAGCAAGCTCCAAGAGCTTGGAATTTCAGGCTTGTTTCATTCTTGCAGGACAAAGGCTTTCAACCAAGCAAAGCAGATCCTTCACTCTTTATTAAAAAGAGTAATTCCGAGGTCATCTACCTATGTGTATATGTAGATGATATTATATTGACAGGAAATGATGCAGATGGTATGAAGAAGATCAAAGATCAGATGAGAGAAGAGTTCAAGATAAGTGATTTGGGTTCACTTACCTACTTCCTAGGTTTGGAAGTTGTCTACAAAGATCATGGTTTGTTTCTCACTCAAAGAAAGTACATTAAGGACATGTTGGCAAAATTCAAGATGCAAGATTGTAAGATTGCAGGTATTCCAATGGAGGTTAATCACAAATTGAGCTCACATGAAGGTGAACTCATAGAGGACATCACATCATATCAAAGTCTAGTGGGTAGTCTCAACTATGCCACATTGACAAGAGTAGATATATGTTACAGTGTGAGTGTGCTAAGCCAATTTATGCACACACCAAGGAAACCACATATGGATGCTGCCAAAAGGATACTCAAATATCTCAAAGGAACCATAAATGAAGGACTTTACTATCCTTATGTATCTGATTTAGGTTTGAAGCTATTTTCTGATGCAGATTGGGCTGGCTCCAAGGAAGATAGAAGGAGCACTTCACGTTATCTTACCTTTGCAGGTTCAAAGCTTATTTCATGATCATCCAAGAAGCAACCCACAGTTGCTCTCTCTTCTACTGAAGCTGAATACAGAGGTCTTGCCATAGCTACTCAGGAAGGTATGTGGATGAAGACATTATTCAAAGATCTTGGATTGGAGTTTGGAACTCCAACTATTTTTGGTGACAATATGAGTTCTATTCACTTGGCTGCTAATCCTATTTTTCATGCAAGGACTAAACATATTGAAGTTCATTATCATTATGTACGAGAGAAGATCCTAAGCAAGGAGATTCAAATATCATATGTGTCCACTCATCAACAATGTGCAGATATTCTAACTAAAGCATTGGATGGTACAAAGCTTTGCAAATTCAAGGCTATGATTGGTTTGCAGGTAATCTTGGAAGATTGAAGACCTCAAGCATACTTGGCTTGAGGGGGAGCTGTTGGAGCAAGTCTATGACAAGCCTAAGTATTGGCTTGAGTCTCACAAAGTCATTAAAGAAGCTTTAAAATGAAGACTATGTAAAGTTCACTTGTGAACTACCTCTTGTAACTTTTGAAGAGTTTACTTAATGTAAAAGTAAGAGAATCTTAAGTGGTTGAGCCCACATGATCAAGAATGGAAAGAGGAGCCACGAATTCGTGATTTGTGGTAGGTAGAGAATCAAATCAATCATTGATTGATTGGAGAGTGATTGAGGGAAGTTAGCCTCCCAAACTCAACTATAAATAGATGGCAGTTTTAGTCGTGGTTAGAGAGACCTATGTGAAGACCTCCAAGAGCTGAGCTTTATGCCATATCAAGGTGTGATTACAAGGCACACATATGTATCAGTAAGTCATTGTATTGTACAAGCAATATACTTTCATTTTCATGATTATTTGAGTTCATCTTTCCATGTTCTTGTGATGTGTACTACTCACTGCCATTACTTCAGTTTTTCTCAGTCAGCTTGCAGAGATTGTTTCTCTGCACTTGGTTCATCATTTTCAGTGATTTAACTTAGTAAAGTTAGCTCTATAAGTCTACTATATGCTCAGAAATTTTCATGTCATTTGGATGTTGGAATCTTCAGTTATGTTCATTTGAAGTCAACAGGGTATGTTCATCTTCACTTCTCTGTCAGGTACCCGACTTTTTCAGTCATCTTGTCAGAGTCATTTCTCAGTGTTTACTCATCCAAATTCAGTGATTTCAAGCTTGTTGGATTCAGCTTACTGTCTAGTATAAGCGTACAAATTTTCATGATCATTGGATTCTTACATCTTGAGTTATGTTAATTTTTCTACTCACTGGTCTATTTCTGTAGCAGCCCGCGAAAATCGGGATGATGTCATCACTTGTTAAAAGTCATTCTCAGTGTGTGGTTTGTTATTTTTGATGAGATTACTCTCTAAAGTTAGCTCTTTAAGCTACCTAGCCTTTCCAAGAGGAATTAATCTAATTCCTGCTGTGCTCAGAGAATTATGTAAAACATTGGACAGGTGTATCAACCAAGAATAGCAAGTTTTCACCTCTGAGCTAACTCCAACTTATCTGTTTTGATCTATCTTTTTGAGAGTGATCTTCCAAGGTACATAGGGTGTCTAATACATCCATTGGCAAGCTAAAAGGGCCCACCATCTACTCCTGGAGTTCATTTGGCTGGTGTAGAGCAAAGATTTTGCAACACCTCTTCATCTTCAACACATACCTATCCATCTCTTCACAATCCCATCAAGGGATTTTGAAGGCAACCTGTTAATCAAGTAAGTGGCTGTAGATACAGCCTCAGCCCATAAGTAATTAGGTAAATGCTTTTCATTTAACATAGACCTTGCAGCTTCAACAATTGTCCTATTCCTCCTTTCTGCCACTCCATTTTGCTCAGGAGTGTACCTTGTAGTTACCTCTCTTTTGATTCCTCTTTCTTGAAGAAAAGAATCAAAATCATGGGAGAAGTATTCTCCCCCTCCATCTGACCTTAGCCTTTTTAGTGATTTACCTGTTTGATTCTCCACAAGAGCCAAATATCTTTTGAAACATGAAAAAACTTCATCTTTGTGTTTCATAAAGAATAGGATAGTCCATCTGCTGCAATCATCAATAAAGGAAACATAATACCTTGATCCAGATATTGAAGGTTCCTTGCTAGGTCCCCATACATCTGTATGAACCAACTCCAAGAGATCTCCATGCATATAACCTTTCTTCATGAATGGTAACCTGTGAGACTTTCCAAATTGACATGCACTACACTTATAAATCATATGTTGTTTTGACAAATTAAGAAGTTCAAGTACACTTTGGTCCCTGCAGATTTGCTTTAATGACCTTTCACCAATATGTGCTAACCTTTTGTGCCATACTTCCAATTCTGTGAGTGTCTGACTACCATAATTAAAGAGAGCAATGTTTCTAGTGTCCTGTAATCCAAATGTGAACAATCTACATGTCTTTTCACCTTTTGCAATTCTTCTGAATCCTTGACTTGGATCTTCAACAAATGCTCCTGCTTTTGTGAACCTGACTTGCAACCCTTTCTCTACTATCTGCACAACACTTATCAAATTCTTTGTAATGGTAGGGACATAGAGTACCTTACTGAGTAGGTTGATGTTTCCATCAGGTGCTTTGACATTGCCTATTTTCTCCACAGGATGTTTTGTATCATCTCCTGTTTGTACCTCATGCTTATTCCTTGGATCTTCTAAATCTGATAGGAGTGCCACATTTCCTGCCACATGATTTGAACAACCTGAATCTATGTAGAAAACATGCTCATCAGATTTACCTTGTGGCATAGCCATGTTCATGATCAATAATGAATCCTCTTTGTTTGAGTCTTTTGTGTAGTTATTGTAGTCTCTCCTTCCTTTGTAGCCTCCTTGATAGTTTGAATGATTGTAGTTGTTGTAGTTGCCATGGTAGTTGTTGAACCTTCCTCTTGAGTAGCCATAACTTCCTCTATTGTATCCTCTGCCTCTTTCATTCCTGGAATTCCTAAAGCAATTTTCAATTGTATGATTAGTTAATCCACAAATAGAACATGAGTTGGAGTCTTGGGATCTCCCCCTGCCTTGTCTACCTCCTCTTCCTCTACCTCTGCCATGTCTTCCTCTACCTGCATAGTTAGCTTGATATGTACCTGCTTCATCATCCACTTTCTTTGCCTTTCCTTTGTTATCTTTGGACTTTCTTTTATCAGTGTATAAAGCTGAAGATTGATTACCTTTAGAGCTTTCTCCATTTTTGATAAGCTTTGCCTCTTGAGTAAGTAGTTGTCCAATGAGTGTGTTGAAATCAGGTACATGCATGTCCATGTACAAATCCATAGCTGTGGTGAATGCTTCCCACTTATCATCTGCCTTCAAGCCATTGATGACCTGCCTTACAATTTGCTCTTCATCTATTACCTCTCCAATGCTTCCCAACTGATCCGCTATGTCCTTGAGCTTTGTGACAAAATCAGTCACATTTTGTTTGGGAGCCTTCTTGAGAGTTGTGAAATCCAGCCATAGTTGATGCTTCCTAGCTTTGGTACTTCAAGAAAAGAAAGCTTCAAGTGCATCCCACACTTCCTGAGATGTCTTACAACTTCTAATGTGAGGCAACAAAAAATCTGAGATAGAGTTGAGGAGATAAGACCTTGCAAGTGCATCCTTGGAGCACCACGTGCTCAATCTTTCTTGCTCTTCTTGTGTTGGTTGACTTTATTCCTGAAACTTGGCATAACTTCATCTCCAGCCACATAACCATATAAACTTCTACCTTGGAGATAAGCTTCCATCCTTAATGACCAAGCTGAGTAATTACCTCTATCCAATTTGTCAATTGATGAAGGAAATCCATCTGCCATGTTGTCCAACCTTGCTCTGATACCACTGTGAAGAGATGGATAGGTATGTGTTTGAAGATGAAGAGGTGTTGCAAAATCCTTGATCTACACCAGCCAAATGAACTCCAAGAGTATATGGTGGGCCCTTTTAGCTTGCCAATGGATGTATTAGACACCCTATGTACCTTGGAAGATCACTCTCAAAAAGATAGATCAAAACAGATAAGTTGGAGTTAGCTGAGAGAAGAAAACTTGCTATTCTTGGTTCATACACATGTCCAGTGTTTTACATAATTCTCTGAGCACAGCAGCAATTAGCTTAATTCCTCTTGGGGAAGCCTAGCTAACTTAAAGAGCTAACTTTCAAGAGTAATCTCATCAAAAATAATAAACCACACACTGAGAATGAGTTTTAACAAGTGATGACAGCATCCCGATTTTCACGGGCTGCTACAGAAATAGACTAGTGAGCAGAAAAATCAACATAACTCAAAATGTAGAAATCCAATGATTATGAAAATTTGTATGGTTATACTAGACAATAAGCTGAATCCAACAAGCTTTAAATCACTGAATTTGGATAAGGAAACATTGAGAAATGGCTCTGACAAGATGAGTGAAAAAGTCGGGTACCTGACAAAGAAGTGAAGATGAACAGACCCTATTGACTTCAAATGAACATAACTGAAGATTGCAACATCCAAATGACATGAAAATTTATGAGCATATAGTAGACTTATAGAGCTAACTTTACCAATTTAAATCACTGAAAATGATGCACCAAGCTCAGAGAAAACATCTCTGCAAGCTGACTGAGAAAACTGAGAGTAATGGCAGTGAGTAGTACACTTCACAAGAACATGGAAAGATGAAACCAAATAATCATGAAAATGAAAGTATATTTCTTGTACAATACAATGACTTACTGATACATATGTGTGCCTTGTAATCACACCTTGATATGGCATAAAGCTCAGCTCTTGGAGATCTTCACATAGGTCTCTCTAACCACGACTAAAACTGCCATCTATTTATAGTTGAGTTTGGGAGGCTAACTTCCCTCAATCACTCTCCAATCAATCAATGATTGATTTGATTCTCTACCTACCACAAATCACGAATTCGTGGCTCCTCTTTCCCTTTTTGATCATGTGGACTCAACCACTTAAGATTCTCTTACTTTTACATTAAGTAAACTCTCCAAAAAATTACAAGAGGTAGTTCACAAGTGAACTTTACATAGTCTTCTTTTTAAAGCTTCTTCTAAGACTTTGTGGAACTCAAGCCAATACTTAGGCTTGTCATAGACTTGCTCCAACATTAAGTAGTGAAAGTTGTTCTTAACCACATTCCCATGTTTGACACGTGGCCAATGCATAAACCTTCTCATCTCTGAGACAGGAAATTGAATATCATGCTAAGTTATGCATAACTAAATCAAGAGCACCAAATGCATCTCTAGCATCATGAAGACTCAACTAAAAACATGTTTCCATAGGAATGGGAATATGTTTGCAATATTCAAGGCCAAAATGCTACAATAATGTGTCAATATATTTTGTTTGACACAAAGTTATTTCCCCATCAACTTGCATGAACTGAATGTCTAAATAATGATGCAAATGCCCCAAATTTGACATCTCAAAAGAGGCATGAAAATCAGCCTTAAAATCAGCAGTATGCTTCTCATTTGGACCTATGAGTGGCATCTCATCAACATACACAATGATGTTCAGAAGTAAATGATCTACACGCTTAACTGATGGAGAGTGTTAATCTCCAAAAGAACAAGTTATTCTTGTAATTAGAGCACCTCTATAACAAGAATAACTCAAACCTTCTCCAAATTTAGAGGATCAATGATCAATTATAAAGATTTTAAAAAATCTGTGAAGGAGATGACTACAGAGAAAGTCTGCTGCACATATCTCTCACATTACCTTATCAATTGTGTAAAGTTTTTTATGAAACTTTGCACAAGGTGTCGCCTACAGTTTGCGCACCTTCTCCAAGTTGAATCACTCCAAAAGATTCAGTATATCTTGAGAAATGATCTCAACAAGTACGTATGTCTAAAACTACTCTTCTGAGAAGTCAATTTAGACACCTATAACTTTTAACACTTGGTTCTCTCAATCTAGAACCCGTTTATGAAAATGCTTTTAGCCATAGATAGCTTACCATCCAACTTAAAGATTGAGTACTTGCTTGCTCAAAACTTTACATTGTGGAAGGAGAACTGACCAAAACATTAACATCAAATTTTGCGCCTGTTTTAGGAACCAGTGAACACTTCTTCACATATGAATGTTCCTACACATATTTCTCACAACCTGTTTACAATTAGGCTCTCAAACTTTAACCATAGAATCATTAACTATGGATTTAGACATCTACAAAAGAATTCTTGAAAAGATCAAGCACAGAAGGAGAATGCACAGAAACATCGGGCACAATTTTTCTTCCATTTCTGAAGAAATTTACAACTGAGTGATGAGAGAGACTTAACTCACTTCTAAGGTGCCTGATGACTCATACAACTATTGATTACTCTATTCTCATGCTCTCTCATATTTGCCCCGGCTTTTTCCTTGTATATATAGGCAAATATTTACAATATCATGACTATACAAAAGTATAAGTGAACTATCTCTGAATTAATGTACATATGTGTACACATCTTCATGCACTTCCTCCATGCTTCATAATTTGAACTTTCCTTCAATCTTTGGCTTCCAAATCTTCAATAAAGCTTCAATTGTTGATTGTCCTCCACCAACATTAACATATAAGGTGCTCTCAATTGGAATGTTATCAAAACCATGTGCAATCAAGTAGGCATGTATCTTTTCATACCAAGAACGTGGTACTTGCTTCAAACCATATAATAATGGCTTCTTCAATCTACACACCTTGTTTCCATGCCCATTGTGCACAAAATCATGGGGCTAAAATACATACACCTTCATGTAACTCACCATTCAAAAATGTTGTTTTAATGTCCAAATGATGTACATTCCAACCATGATGAGCTACAAGTGCATAGCTGCTGTGAACAATGGTCATTTGGCATATGGGTGCAAAGCTCTCATCAAAATCAATGCCTCTCTCTAGAGAATAACCTTTTGCAACAAGCCAAGCTTTATACCTATCAACTATTCCATCAGGTTTACACTTCAGCTTGTATAACCATTTAGTGCCAATGGCCTTCTAGAGGCAAATAACATAAAGACCAAATAATAGCATCATATTGTGGTTGCATTATAGCCATCCAAGTTTTTGAATTTTGTGCTTCATCAAAAGAAATAGGCTCATTCTCATCACAAAGACTAGAGGCAGTCATTGCATAGCACTTTGATGCAAAAGAGGCACTATAAAATCTTGAACGGGTACGATATAACAAAGATGCATCTAATTTGCTATCTCTCAAAGTCTACATTGGTAATTTAGGCATAGTTTTTGCCTCCTCTATATCAACCCTCTCATCAACAAGTGCATCATGTAAACTTGCATCAGAAATGGAATGATCTTCATCATCATATTGAACTTGTAAAAGGTGAGAAATTGCCTCATTCGGACTAGCACTTGACTACCCACCTATAAAAAGAGGCAATTGAAGTATTTTTTTGGCAATGCACCATAGTGCACTCTCCTTCTCAAGAGCTCCACGATGATATCCTCGAAGTAGAAAATCGAGGTCCAAGCGCGACACACGCTACTCTACGCAGAGGTTGCAAAATATGCAAAAAAAACATAGTACACAAGGAGCACGAACATAGACTTCTTAGGTGTTACAAATGCGGTCGAACTTACAGTCTGTGGCTGACCAAGCCACTATATGTTTTATTAAAGAACATATACAAAAAAGTGTCTGATGGCCATTTGGCCTTTCACATGGACATTAACAGTAAGAATCTCCCACTAAAGGTCAATATGGCCAAAGTAACTATGAGAGAAAAATAAAGAATGATAAGGAATATATGAGTGTTAGTATATAAACTATACCTCCCACTTGATGGGCATGTTACACAGTATACAAGTGATTGTGCAAGATCATGAATCAAGTAACCCCCATCAAGTGACAACAATGTTGAAAACTATCTTGTGGTAGAGCTTTAGTCAAAGCATCTGTAGAATTATCTCGAGTGTGAACCTTCTCAAGAATAATGTACTTAGTGGCTAAGCAATCTCTAATGAAGTGATACCTCACCTCAATGTGTTTGGTCTTTGCATGATAGACCAGATTGTTAGCCAAAGCAATGGCACTTTGTCTATCACTAAGCAAATGAGGTACATGATGAGGTAAACCCATATCACAAGAAAGACAAGAAAGCCACAATGCTTCCTTACATGCCTCACTTGCTACAACATACTCTGCTTCTGTGGTGGAAAAAACTTTACATTCTTGAAGATGAGATCTCTAAGAGATAGCACCTCGAGCAAAATGAAAAATGTACCCTGATGTAGACTTACGATTGTCTACACAACCAGCATAGTCAGAATCTGTGTAACCAATAATGGAATGCTCTACCTAAGCATAGACACTTGTCCTTAGTGCCACTTACATATCTGAAAATCATCTTGACCGTTTCCCAATGTTTCTTGCCAGGATTAGACATGTATCTACTCACAACTGTCACTGCAAATGCAATTTTTGGTCTTGTATCTACCATAGCATACATGCGACTACCAGCAGCAAACTAATAGGGAATTTTGGTCATGAATTCCTTTTTCTCATCTGATTTGGGGCAATCATCCTTGCTCAATTTCACATATGTGGGTAAAGGTGTACTCAATGCCTTTCCACCCTCCATATTGAACCTATGAAATACTTTGTCTATGTACTCACTTTGAGACAAGTATATGCATCTTTTACTCCTATCACTAGTAATGTGCATGCCAAGCATATGTTTAGCATCCCCGAAATCCTTCATACCAAATGTCTAGCTCAGCTTCTTTTTCAGAATTGACAAGTCATAAGAGGACTTCCTAGCAATCAACATATCATCGACATGAAGTATCAAGCATATCAAGCTGCCATCAGAGCATCTCTTTGTGTAGAGACAATGATCCTCATTGCTTCGAGAATAGCCTTGAGACTTCATAAAAGCATCAAACTTTTGGTACCATTGTCTAGGGGACTACTTAAGTCCATACAAACTCTTCTTGAGCTTAAAAACTAGACTTTCCTTGCCAAGTACTACATAACCCTCTGGTTGTTCCATATAGATCTCATTTGTAAGATCTCCATGCAAGAAAGTAGTTTTCACATCCATTTTGACTAGCTCTAAGCCCTCCATTCCAACGAATCCAAGCAAGATGCGCAGGGTAGTAATCTTGACCACTAGAGAGAAGATTTCCTCGAAATCAACACCATGTTGTTGCTTAAAACCATTTGCAACAAGTTGTGCTTTATACTTTGGAGAAGCACTATCTGATGTGAATTTCAGCTTATATACCCATTTACATGGTAAAGCTTTCCTGTCCTTTGGCAAAGGTACTAAATCCCAAGTACCATTCTTATGAATAGAATCCAACTCACTCTTTTCATGGCACGCTCCCACTTGACGTGATCCTCTGTCTGCATAGCCTCTTTGTAGCAAGAAGGCTCACCAGCATCTCTTAGCATAACAAAATCTAAACTTGGAACATATCTATCAGGTGGATATGAGACACATGCAGAGTGTCTCACTGGTTGTTGAATAGGAACATTTGCAAATTGATCTGATTGGACATTCTCTTAAACATCCCTATGCGCAACATTTTTTTGCATGCTAACTGCTGTTCTCACTTCAACCTACTTAATGGGTTGTTTATGCATCTTAGACTCATTGAAAATGAGACCACTCCTTCTTATCACTGACCATGTTTCAGGATCCCATAAGCGATATCCAAATTGTCCTTCTCCACCATATCCAAGAAAAATGCATTTCTTTGACTTATGGTCCAACTTTTGTCTAAGATTCTTGGGTATATGAACATATGCTTCACACCCAAAAACTCAAAGATGATCATAATATGGTGGCTTCCCTGTCCATAACTCTTGTGCCACTTTCAGACCTTTGGCAATACTATGTAAAAGGTCAATCACATGAACTACAACCAATACTGCTTCTACCCAAAATCCTTGTGAAAGGTTTTGCATGATGCAGCATAGAGACTACTTTATCCTGAATAGTTCTATTCATCCTTTCAACTATACCATTTTTTACTTGGGTATAAGGAGTTGTAAATTCTCTATGAATTCTTGTAGATTGGTAGAAAATGGTGAATTCATGTGAGGTATACTCACCCACATTATCTGAATGTAAAGCTTTGAGCTTAGTTCCTTTTTTAGTCTTAGTTGAAGCAAGCCATTTTCTGAAATTAGGGAATACCTCATCCTTCGATTTGATAGGATATACCCAAGCTTTTCTAGTAGCATCACCTATGAAAGTGACAAAGTAAAGAGAACCACCTAATGCCCTTGTGGGCATAGAACCACACACATTTGTATGAACAAGATCCAAAGGCTGAATTGAAGAGTGAATGTGCGGATCTATGCACATTTTTGGTTTGCTTTCCATATTGACAATGATCACAAAAATGAAAAATCAGAGAAAGATAACACAAGTAAGTAGCCAGAATGAGAAAGATTTTCCATTCCACTACGAGACATATGACCCAAATGACCATGCCAAATACAAGCCATAGGCTGTTCAGTAACAGCTAACTTGTGTCCTTTTTGTGATACAAATAAAGGATAAAGTGAGCCAACTTTGCTTCCTTTTGCAATAACCATATTGCCCTTTGATATGCAAAATGACTTAGCATAGAAGACCACCTTGTAACCAAGGTCATCAAGTTGACCAATCGACACCAAACTACGTGATAACTAAGGTACATGGCATACATTATGCGTAAATTTTTAACCATCAATGAACTGCACAACCACATCTCCAATCCCCACAACGTCATATTGGTAAGAGTCACCAAGTCTGGCGGTACCAAGAGACTTTGTTGCATAGTTAGAGAACCATTCTTTGTGTGGTGTCACATGGAAAGTTTGGTAAGAATCACAAACATTATATGCATCTTCACTCTAAGTGCCAACCATAGATGTTCTATGAATCTCCTCACTCAAGAGTGCTAGGAGAATATAGCATCAAACTCATTTAGATGAGCAACAAAACTATCTGTGTCCTTCATGCAAAGGTCATATGACTTTCTCATCAGATACACTTTATTTGATGCTATCTCTTTTTCATATGTATTGCATAACTTCTTCCAAAGCTCCTCTGCACTTTCACAGTCTAATATTGTAAAGTAAACATTATCTGCCAGGTGAAATCGAATGGTAGAAGTGGCCATTTCATCTAACTCATCCAATCATCTTCATCCATGTCAGCAGGCTTCTTTGAGATTCCATTTATTGGCTTTCATTGCCTCCGTTGAATCAGCACATCTTTAATCTAATTCTTCCATAGATCAAAGTTTGTGTCATCAAATTTTTGGATCTCAAAATGGTATTTGTCTTGCAAGTTATAGCTCCTCTTCGAAACGTTGGCACTAGACCCTGATCCACGAGACATGCCTGAGACCTTTGATGCCATGATGGTAGAAACCTGAATATAATGATAATGGAGCTAGAAGAGTTCAAACACCATCAATTCTCAAAGAAGGATGACCAAGTGTCAAATTTTGGGAGAGAATTCAACAATCTTCCCAGAAAAATGAATTAATGAACAGTAGTGAACAACTAGAAGGATTATGTGAGAATAAATGTGCTCACACCAATAAGTGTATCAAGGAGTAAATTGACCATTGTATAGTTGAAAAAACCAGAAAATCTGGAAAGATTTTGCCAGAGTATCCTTTGCAAAATGAGCATATGACTAGTATCAAAATCTCATAAAACTGCAAGAACCAACATGTTTACTTGCATAGTGAATCACTGACTCCATTGCATATAATTAGTTACTTGAAACAAGCCAACTAGGCTTATCGAGCACCTATGAACAACTATCATACATCTCCTATGGAGAGGCTCGGTAAGTCTTCCACCTGCATCACTGAAGAGACCCAACATCTGGGTGTCTCCTAGTTAAGAAAACCTCACAACGATCCTCTTTATCAATTGTAAGGCTTTATGCAAAAAACATAACCACTATATTATTGACCACATGGACATGCATAAGCGGTATCCATAGAAGAGTACATAGTGTATATGTGCTCAATATATGCAGTAAATGACACTAAAAGGTTGAATGCATAGCCCAAAAACTAGCCAACAACACATGCAAGTGTCTGTTAACTCTGTTGTTTAGGTTCAAAAACTTGCATAAATTTGCAGTGGTTGCTGCCACCACAACGGAAAACCTTTCAAGAAACCTGTAGTTTTATGAGTGTGGCTGAAAAAATGGCCCCAAAGGTTAATACTTATTTTTGGAGAAGTAAAAATAACACTCTTCTTGATGTTCTTGAAACTATGTCAAGAGACCTATGTACGAAAGTACTCCAAAATGGCTCGAAAAATCAGCCCAAAAATGCTTTAGAAATAGGCTTTGAAAGCAAAGAATGAAGCTTTGAGGGACCAAAACATGTTCAAGGTGATGGTAACCTTAGTCTTTCCCTTTCTTTAGACACCACAAGAGTGTAGCTTAGTGGCAAGAGATTGCCACGGTTAAGCGAGCTCCGGGGGAATCTACTAAACTCAATATCTGATTTCTTATCACCTCACATTAGGAATTTTAAGACGTCCTTAGAGTCTTGGGAAGTACTTTCTTCATACTTCTCATCAAATACAAGAGCTAGGAAGAACTAGCTATGGATGGAGTTTACAACCCTAAAAAAGCAACAAAAGCAAAGTGTAGTTGATTATGTGACCAAGATGAAGGATGTGACTAACCAGCTTGCAAGCATTGGAGAGGAGATAGAAGAAGAACATATAGTAAGTCAGATCATAAATGGTATCAAAGCTGATGATAAGTGGGAGTCCTTCGCTAGAACAATGGACCTTTATATGGATATGCAAATACCTGACCTCAACACATTGATGGGGCAACTCTTCACCCATGAGACAAAGCTCAACAAGAATGGAGACATCTCTAGAGGTAATCAATCGTCTTCCCTTTATACAAATAGATATAAAGTTAAGGATAAAGCTAGTACCTCTCAAGTGAACAACGCAGGTAGAGGAAGAGGTACTAGAGGAAGAGGCAGAGGAGGAAAGCAAGGTAGGGGGAGATCCTACAACACTCCACCTTGCAACATTTATGGCCTAACCAACCACACCACAAAATAATACTTCAAGAACACAAGGAATCAAAGGGAACGAGGCTTCCATAGAGGGAGCTATGGACAATCTAGAGGCAAGTTCAACAATGGAGGAAGCAATTACAATCACAACTACAACCAAGACTACAACAACAACAATTATCAAGGAGGTTTCAAAGGAAGAAGGGATTATAACAACTACACAGAAGACCAAGAGGATTCTCTACTCATCATGAACATGACATCCAAGCAAGGTAAAGATGATGAGCATATTTTCTATATTGATTCTGGTTGTTCCAATCATGTGGCTGGAAATGTAGCATTGCTATCTGATCTTGAAGAACCCAAAGGGAAGCATGAAGTGCAGACAGGTGATGACACTAAGACACTCTGTTAAGAAAATTGGAAATGTCAAGGTTTCTGATGGAAACATGAACCTCTTAAGTAAGGTTTTATATGTGCCAACCATAACAAAAAACCTAATCAGTGTTGGACAGATTGTTGAGAAAGGTTTACAGCTTAGATTCACAAGGCATGGAGCATGTGTGGAAGACCCTCAACAAGGCTTCAAGAAGATTGCAAAAGGTGAGAAATCTGGTAGACTCTTTACATTTGAGATTGAAGACACTAGAAACATTGCACTCTTCAATTACAAAGATCAAACCCTATCTGAACTAGAGATATGGCATAAAAGGTGAGGTCATATAGGAGAAAAAAACACTAAAACAAATATGCAGGGATCAGAGTGTGCTTGACATTCCAAATGTGTCCAAGCAACACATGATATACAAATATGGAGCATGCCAATTTGGCAAAGCTCACAAGCAACCATTCAACAAAAAGGGGTACATGTATGAAGACTACTTGGAGCTTGTGCACATTGATGTGTGGGGTCCTAGCAAAGAGCCATCAATCTCAGGTTCAAGGTACTATGTTTCATTTATAGATGATTACAGTAGATGGACAATTCTTTACTTCATGAAGCATAAAGATGAAGTATTTACATGTTTCAAAAAGTATTTAGCATTGGTTGAGAACCAATCAGGTAGAAGCTTGAAGAGGATCAGATCTGATGGAGGTGATGAGTATTTCTCACATGAATTTGATTCATTCTTACAGGACAGAGGTATAAAGAGAGAGGTCACAGCAAGATATACTCGTGAACTAAATGGAGTGGTAGAGAGGAGGAACAGATTGATAGTAGAGGCTGCAATATCAATGTTGAATGAGAAGAAACTACCCAATTACCTATGGACAGAGGTTGTTTCCATAGCCATATACTTGGTTGACAGGCTCCCATCCAAATCCTTGTATGGAATGACACCCTATGAGGCATGGAATGGAAGAAGATCCTCACTGGACCATTGTAAAATCTTTGGGTGCATTGCTTATGCACATATTCCTTCAGAGATTAGACGGAAGCTTGATCCAAAAGTTGAAAAGTGTATATTCATTGGCTACGACCAAAACCAAAAAAGATATAGGTTATACAATCCCACTAACAAAGGGTTTATAGTTAGTAGGGATGTAGTTTTTTTATGAAAATAATTCATGGTTTGAAGATGATTGCACGAAGATCAAGTTACCTTATGACTTGGAAAATGATTTTCCAACTCTCACTCAAGAAGATCAACAATTACCAAAAGATGTTAACTCAGAGGATGAAGAGCAAATTGACTTCAAGGCTTGGAAGTCAAAAGGCAAGACCAAGCTCAAGCAATTGGAAGACATTCTAGAGTACTCCAATCAAGCACTCAGGAGATCTCAAAGGGAGAGCAAAAAGCCCATAAGGTATGGCTATGACACATCATTAGTCACCAAGCATTCTATGTACATCACTAAAGTCTCTATGACAGAAGAACCTTCTTCATTTGAAGAAGCTAATGAGAAGAAGGAATGGAGAGAAGCCATGCAGGAAGAAGTTGAAGCACTTCAAGAAAACAATACTTGGGATTTGGTTCCCAAGAATCCTAGCATGAAGGTAATAGGATCCACGAGGACATATAAAATCAAAAAAAATTCAGATGGTTCTATAAATAGGTACAAGGGAAGGCTAGTGGCAAAGGGGTTCGCTCAAACCCATGGAGTGGATTATGAAGAACCTTTTTCACCTGTGGCTAAGATGCCAACAATTAGGGTTTTGGTAAGTGTTGCTGCTTCTAAAAATTGGAACCTATACCAGTTAGATGTTAAGAATGCATTCTTAAATGGATGGATCTCAGAGTCAGAAGAAGTGTATATCGCTCAACCACCAGGATATGAAGATAAGGACAAACTAGGTTATGTATGAAAGCTAAGGAAGGCACTCTATGGTTTAAAGTAAGCTCCTAGAGCTTGGAACCCTAGGCTAGTTACATATCTATAGGATAAGGATTTATTGTTAGCAAAGCAATTCTTGTTTATTCATAAAAAAGACCAACTTAGATATTATTTACTTATGTGTCTATGTGGATGACATTATCATTACAAGGAATGATGCTACTGGCATCAAGCAGGTTAAAACATAATTGATGAAAGAGTTTAAAATCAGTGACCTTGGTTTGTTAACATACTTTCTTGGTTTAGAACTTGTGTATACAAATTATATTGTGTTTATTACTCAGAGAAAGTATATTCATGATATGTTGATAAAACTCAAGATGGAGAACACCAAAATTGCAAGTACACCCATGGAACTCAATCATAAGCTTAGTTCTCATGAGGGAGAACTTCTTGGGGATGTTACACGTTACCAAAAACTTGTTGGGAGTCTCAACTATGCAACCCTAACAAGAGTAGACCTTTCTTATGGAGTAAGTACATTAAGCCAGTTTATGCATACACCAAGGAAACCTCATTTGGAAGCTACTAAGAGGATCCTAAAATATCTAAACAGTACTAGAAATGAAGGGTTGCTCTAGCATTCACTTCTGATTTGGACATAAAGATGTATTCTAATGCAAATTGGGCTAGCTTCAAGGATGATAGGAGGAGCACCTCAGGATACTTATCTTTTGCAGGTTCAAAGCTAATATCATGGTCATCTAAGAAGCAACCAACTGTGGCTTTGTCATCTATAGAGGAAGAATATAGAGATTTAGCAAATGCAACACAAGAGGCTATGTGGCTCAAGCAACTCTACAAAGATTTGGGGTTACATTCTTACACTCCAATGATTTTTGGAGACAACACTAGTTCACTTCATTTGGCTGCTAATCTTGTATATCATGCAAGGACTAAGCACATTGAAGTGCAATATCATTATGTAAGGGAGAAATTGCTTAGCAAGGACATTCAATTGTCCTATGTATCAACTCATTTGCAATGTGCAGATATACTCACAAAGTCTTTAGATGGAACTAAGATGAACAAGTTCAAATTGATGATTGGTTTGCACGAGATCAAGGAGGAATGAAGACCAAGCATGTTAGGCTTGAGAGTGAGCTGTTGGTGCAAGAGAGTCCAAGCCCACATACTTGGATAATTAGCATATATCTCATATAGTCATATATGATCAATCCCTTGTAAAATTAATTACCTTTTACTTTTGTAAAAGTGCCTTACTTCCTCATGGAGTTAGGAAGCATCAAATCTCGAGTTCTTTGGTAAATGATTGATGAGAGAATATATCCTATAGTTTAGGACTCACTTTTTGGTGAGAATTTGAATTTTGAATTCAACGCTTGACTCCAAACTCAACTATAAAAGTAGTTCAAAAGACTCGTATGATATGCCCCGACTTTGGAGAGCAATAGAGAGGGGCCCCATGTCATTTGAGAGCTCACCCCATAGCTCAATCACTACCCTCACATTGTGAAATAGAATATTTTCAATGATATTGTATTTCTATGTGATCTAATACATACATTTAGATTATATATCTACTTCAGTTCTCTGCTATGACTACTTCAAAACAGAAACCTTCTCAGAGCTTGTTCTCAGTGCATGGTTGATCATTTAATGCGATTTAAAGCACCATAGATTCAGTATATTGTCTAGTTTATAGGTATAAAATTTCATTATCATTGGTTCTCTTAATCGTGAGATATCGTCATATCTTTACTCTCTGATTTGTACTCTGATGCATCCCGAAAATGTCGGGCAACTCCTATGATTTGCTAAACATCATACTTAGTGTGAAGTTTATCTTTTTTATTGAAATTAATCATGATTGGTAGTATCTAAGTTAATTAGATACCATCAAAAGGAATTTGGCTAATTGCTAGTAGGCTGAGAGCACTGTTCATTATATTGAACATGTACAGAGACTAAAATAGCAAGTCTATGACCTTGGATCAATTTCCTACTCATCTGTTTTGATCCATTGATTAGTGGATCATGTTCCAAAGCACAAAGGTGATTATTTTTTATCATTAGGAAGCTACAGAAGCCCACTACACTCTCCACCCCTTGTTCTTGGCTGGTGTGAAACAAGTTGTTGTAACACCACTTCATCTCTGAAGAGTATCCACCATCTCCTCCAACACTTCTCTGATACCAATTGTTGGAGTTTGAGGTATGTGAAAGCATGTGAACAACACAAGGAAGAAGAATAAGCTTGGAGCACAACACAAAACTGAATGAATTACCACGTGAATGTACTAAGATAAGTAACACATGAGGGTTATAGGTATATATAAGCCAAGGGAAAACACCTCCTAAAGAGGGAAAAAGTACCTCAGAGCTCGTAAGTGTGTTCATACACATCACTACTAAAATATATCAACACTATGTACATACATATATATGTATATATGTATGTATGTATGTATGTATGTATGTATGTATGTATGTATGTATGTATGTATGTATGCATGTATGTATGTATGTATGTATGTATGTATGTATGTATGTATGCATCCATGTACGCATGTATGTATGTATGTATGCATGTATGTATGCATGTATGCATGTATGTATGTATGTATGTATGTATGTATGTATGTATGTATGTATGTATGTATGTATGTATGTATGTATGTGTGTATGTATGTATGTATGTATATATGTGCGCATGTATGCATGTATGTATGTATGTATGTATGTATGCATGTATGTATGTATGTATGTATGTATGTATGTATGTATGTATGTATGTATGTATGTATGTATGTATGTATGTATGTATGTATCTATGTATGTATGTATGTATGTATGGAAGTAGGTAGGTAGGTAGGTAGGTAGGTAGGTAGGTAGGTAGGTAGGTAGGTATGTATGCATGTTTTTATGTATTGAAGGAAGACTTCTACACTTCCTATGTGCAATAAAAGTGCATGGATCCTCTTAGGATCTATTTTTCTCTAACATGGTCAGCTTGGAAATTGCTCTCAAGTGAGGCTTTATATGAATTCTTTCGAGGTGACTTTTCACTTCTGTTTTGATTGGCCTTCCATATACCTTGACTTTTGGTGCTTCAACTTCCCAATTTGGATTACATCCCAATGTTTACATTCTTGGAAACCTTAGTAAACCTTTGGATATTCAATTTAATTCTTAAGCTTGCCTTATGGTTGGACATGAAACTTGCATTCTCAACACTCCCCTCAAGCTCAAATTTCTTTGATCCTCAACCTAGATGCTTCATAGATATAGATTCCTTGAATTCTTTAAGCTTGTTTGTGCTCCAGAGATCAGTGAACATATTTGCCAACTGCTCTTTTGTTTTCACATATTTGACATCAACATCTTTTAATAATATTTTTTCTCTAATGGAATAATCATGGAACTCTATATGCTTACTCTTAGCGTAATACAAAGGATCCCTAGCTAGATGAATGCTAGACATGTTATCTCCAAAGAAGGGAAGCATTGTTACCTCCACATCTAGGTCCTTGAACCACTTTGTCAACCACATAACTTCACATGTGGCTAGGGCTAAAGACCTATACTCGGCCTCTGATGAAGACAATGCTAGCGTAGGCTTCTTCGTTTAGCTCCAAGAGACAACCTTTGTGCCTAACACGAAAATGTAGCTCTAGGTACTCCAATCTTCCTTTAAACCGACAATCTACATCACTAAACCCTTTGGGATACAAAGGATCATCATAAGCATAAAATTGTTCTTGATATATCGTATGCTTGATGTACCTCAACACTCTTCTTCCTACATTAAGATGATCACCACTAAGATCATGCATGAACTTTGAAAGAACAACAACAACATAAGATAAATCATGTTGGGTTATGGGGGCATAATTCATTGACCCTATATCTTCATAGAATTTATGGGGGCATAACTTCATATTTGTATCCACGGGCTATGAGAGAGCCTTGCGTGCTCTCATGCCATACTTGTACAATACATCCCATAAATACTTCCTTTGAATTAGATATCCTCCATCATGTACATACACCACTTCAGTACCTAAAAGAATATTTGAGAATGCCAAGATCGATATCTTAAATTCCTTCCCTAAATTTTGTTTGATCTCCTTTAAAAGTACTATACATCACCTGTCAAAACAAGATCATTCATATATGTGTGTAATTATAATAACTTTTCATTCATTCCTCTTTATGTACAAAGATGGATCAACATCACTAATTTGGAATCCGCACTTATGAAGGTACTCTATCAATCTTTGATTCCAAGCCCTAGGTGCTTGCTTCAACCCATAAATGTGCTTATTCAATCTACATACATAATACGGATTATCCTTGTCTTCAAACCCAATACATAAGTACATGTAAGCTTTCTCCTTTAGCCTCTATTTAGGAAAGCATTCTTCAAATCAAATTGATACATGGGCCATCTTATTTTTTTAGCAATTGCAATTATTGTCCTTATTGTCTCATATTTAGCCACGAGTCTTTGAAACTCTCCTCATAGTATATGGCATTTGTCTTTGAACATGTCTAGCAATTCAATCATCTTAGTTTTTCTTAACTTTAAAGACCCGTTTATTTGAGATTGTTTTCATTCCCTATTCTTTTGGTACCAACTTCCATGTACGGTTTACCTTGAGAGCTTTGATCTCATCCTCCACTACATCTTGCCATTCCTCGCAAAAACCCTAGCGTCTTCAAATCTTATAGGTTCTTGGTCTTTGATAACATGTGTCATGAATGCATAATGCCTAAAACTATCATGTGTGAGCTTCTCTATTAATACCTAGTCCTACTCATTTCCAAATGAATGTCTTCCCTTTTCTCCTTTTTGCAACCTTTAGTATGATCACTTCTTCAAGCTCTTCTTCATAACCTACATATCCTCTTTGAATTGATGTTCTTTACCTTTGGTTTTTCTCATTTCTAATTGAGGGTTGGAAGATGAGCTCCTCAACCTCCCATTCCATGTTGTGTAACTTGTGGAAGCCTCTCAATTCCTCGGTCCACTCCATTCCATGCCTTTTTAATGCCCATCTTCATGTCTTCTTTTTTATTCTTCTATATATTTGACCTAGAACTCATCTATAGGTGCATACTATGACTTAAATTCATCAAACAAAACATCTCTAGAAAGTTTAAGCTCCCTTGTGGTAGGCTTGTAACACTTATATCCCTTTTTATCATTGAAATAGGCAATAAACATACTCTTTTCTTCCCTCACATCTAGCTTTGTCCTTATCTCTGTATATAGCAAACACTTCTAAACGTTTTCAAGTCTGAAGTAGTAGAAATAATCTCCCCCCAAAAATATGATGATAAACACATCTCATTTAACATGCACCTAGCTATCTTTGCAATCTATTCAATTTTTCTCTCTACCACCCCATTTTGTTTGGGTTTAGATTTGTAAGTAGATTTTCTTTTGATGCCTTCAACTTGTAAAAGTTCATTAAATTCATGGGAGAAGTATTCTCCCCTTCCATGTGACCTCACGAGTTCTTATGAACCACTCTTATCTTCTTTTCAACCTGAATTTTGAGTAGTTTAAACATAGAAAATACATTTGATATTGTTTAATACAATACAGCCATACTTTCCTTGTTGCAACTAAGTTGTTGGGGGGATTCTTTATCTACTGATTACTAGATTGATTATTTGTAACTTTTATTTCATGTGTCTTAAAAAAGAATGAGAGCTACTTGTGTGCATCAACAAAGCAAGACGGGGTGGCAGACATACACCACTATTTCTTTCAAACACAGATCTAGATAGAGATGCATAGAAATCAATGGAAATCGCCATTAATTATAGAACCCATGAATAGAGATGTCCATTATTGTTACGGATCCAAACTACATGAAGAATCACGGAATGCCCATTGAGACAAATAAAAATAAACATGAAATTCAAAGCATGTACATATGTAATGTCAAGAAGATACGAGTAAAGGAAAGGAAACATTAATATTCAAGACACTTAGGACTTGGTTGCACTAGAAGGTGCAAAATTAATTGGAAAAAGAGTATCTATTTCGTGATGGAAAGATTCAAGAAAGAAAACCATGATAATCCAACATTAAGATTTGTGAAGAGGAAACATTTTGGTAAAACCGTGCACCACTAAATTCTTTAAAGAGAATCATTGCAGGAAATGAGTTGACAATATCTCCAGTACCATAACTTCTCTCAGTGTAGTATTAAGTAATAGAGACTGAAAACCTCGCCTCATGAAACAACATTTGATTATTTGGCATATGGTTTACTCGCATACTTTACAGCTCTTTTTTGAAACTCAGTTTTTCGACCGAATCTAGTAAAACAGTCATGTCTATACAGATATCAAGCAAATAACGAACGTCCAGTCAGCAATCTCAGGATCGCTTGCCATCTTTCATCTTTCTATATTGCATAATATTATTCCTTAGAAAACAATTTGAAGAATATGTTTATTGCAAATGCTCATTTAAACAGTATTAAGAAAGTCGGTTCTTTTTTCGGATGACGTCTCATTCTCATTTGCTTAATGTAAAGGAGAAGAAGTTTCCGTAATTCAAGATACAGAGCGCTTTCTTCTAGACGTTCCAAAATCAATTCCGTGAGTTGTGGAAGGTCATCCTTGTTGCATTGGCAAGCCTTTTACAAGCATCTGAGCATAAGTTTTGCTGACACTACGGAAAGAACTAGATCTGCAAAGGTACAGACAAGTAGCAATTTCTATACTTCAAGTTAGCATAGTCTCCCTAAACTACACGACTCAATCTTACTAAAGCAACCCCACGGACATATTTATTTCAGATTTCCAAATAAAAGTATTTAATTACGTTCTCCATCCCATTGGAAAAATACTAAGCTGATAAAGATATCTCAAAACTGCATATTGCAACGTCTTTCTGACTTCCCAAGGGATCACGGATGCATTTTCTGAAAGAAACCATTCGTATTGGAAACACTGATTTGATTCATTCAAATGGAAAGAAGATGGAAGCTGGTAGCACGGAAGAAGATGAACAAAATAAGTTGAAGATGCTATAAAACCTTAGGAACTCGATGATACGATAGAGGATATAGTTTTTCATAACTCATGTATATGAATGAATTGGTTAGTAGACCAAATACAACCGTTTATACAGGTAAAAAGTCAATTTATAGGATGCTGGCCTTATGCGGGAGAAAAGAGCCAGTACACTGTTCTATTAAAAACGTACAACAAGCACATAAATCTATTTTTCAATATACCTTTGACAATATGCTTTCCGAACACCAAGCCTTCAACCTTGGCGACGAATATGCACCTAGTAAACGTCGGAAATCCCATTACTGAAAAGTCGACAAGTTCTTGCGAGTTTCTATTCTGACTGTTAAGCGGGGGGGCCCTGCAAATCACGGAAACGAAAAACTTCAAATACCTGCGTTATAGAGGGATCAAATGAAATGACCTATCAACATCTCTTGAAAGTCAAAACGACCTTCCCGAACATAATGTTACACCACAATTAACCTGACACATTGTCTGGGTAAGACAAGATACCACTGATAGCAGTAAAGGAGAGGGGGAACACACACACGCACTCTCTCTAGTGATAAGAGAGGGTGGATATGTCAAAGGAAAGGGGAGAGAAGGTAGGATGTCCGTCTGCCTGATCTCCTTAGGAGGCGGGTCTCCATGTCTGTATAGCTCTAGCAACAATATAGTGAGACATCTCTGGTCCTAATACCTCATTGTAGTATACTTAACAAAATGGACAGTGACACATACAATGCAATTGTCTCTTACTGTCTTTGACACACTGCCAATCCAAGTTTCAGCTCGTACACTATCAGACGCACTTCCAAGTTTGTGTGACGAATCGAGGATTGAGATAGAGAAAGAGAAGCTAAAGCCTAAAGCTTGAAAGAAGAAACATGAAAGTTGACAAGTGATGATGGATAGAGGACTTGAGACAGAGGCTAGAGCTTGAGGTAGGAGAGCCTTAAGCTTGAGCTAGAATATTGAACTTGAAGGGAAACAAGCATGAATAAGTAAACAACCACCAGGTATAAGCATACGTGCAAGTATATACCTCGTTGTATGGTACAAGTAATACGTATGAACTATTTCATACACATACGAAGAGCAAACGTGCCCCATACTATTTTGAATAATTTCTAAATAAAAGCAAAATATGACGTCAGTTACTAGGAAACTATCAAGAGAACGAGAAAGAAAAAAATAGAAAAGTATGTGATACCCATCATGAGATACAAAAGAATCAGGGACCCGACCTGGAATCCGGTGAATAGCTCGTGAACCACTTTCATCCTCATTAAGATCTGAATCATTCTGTTGCAGGTAAAGAACTGCATCAATAAGAGACCTAAACACAAACCTAGCAGCTTCATTATTTCCAATGCATCGATCATCTCATATAAATGTTCAATAAGTAATAAATAAAATTTAAAAACCCTCCCTACACTGACCACTGACTTAGAACTGCCTTGTTCCAGTCAAACTTGAGAGGTTCAAGGCTCTTTGGTTTCTTACATGCTTTATCTGTTGGCCAGAGTTGGCAACAGCTAGTTTACGCATCTGTAATCTTGAGAACATTGGATTCAATCCACCATCCCTCCTGCGAGACAATTTGCATGCAGACATCCTTGCAACGTCTAATTCTTCATTCATATGACTCCTATGCAAGACAGTTGTTCGTTTCGCAAAAGGTCCTGCATGATGTGTAGTAGCAGGTTGAAATCTCTCTTTGCATAGTAAAACTTCCTTTCCCCTCTCCGCATGATTTACAGAGACATCAAACTGCTGTGCATACGTTTGGGCATAGTTCCTACTATTTGATTTTTCGATACTCTGATTCCTTGACAATCCAGGATTGGGAGCTCGCTGTGAGAAATTAATATCCATTTTATAAGACTGCAATATACACAGATTAATATCACATTTAAAATTCTATCATCAATTTCTCTCAAAATACACTTACAGGATCCTTTTTGCCACTGCCTGCTATCTCATCAATTTCTTTATGATATAATTTGAAGGAGCTTAAACATTCAGGAGGTCTAATCTCTTCGGTACATCTGAGACCAACATCACTTACACCAGCAACATCAACATCATCGATAGTGCTATCATTTACAGACTGCCCCTGGTTAATGGAATCATTGTTGACTCTATCCAAAAGCTCATGAAAATCCAAATATTTCTGCTGAGCTTTGATATTAGACACACTGGATGTTCTGAGCCATGCTGGTACTGGAAATGATCCATGTCTTGTCCATGAATTCCATTGATGCGTGTGTATATCAGCAGGCTCCAAGCCCACAGAAGATTTGACTGCAGACGGTATACTGCTCCCTAAACCAGCTTCAGTAAATCTGTGTGTTTCTTCTACAGAATTGGTATGCACATGTACATTCTCTTTTTGATCCAGAACTTTTTGACACTGTATCAAGTCCAGAAAACAAAAATTGACAACAATTTTTATGCATCGTTTCCCTGAATTACAATCTTTAATACTCTGCCTACATAACCAATGTGGCTACTAGTACACTTCATAAAGACAATCTTTATGCTGCAATCAGAATCGAAGGCAACCAATGCAACAGAAGTGACATGATCTTATTTATTTCATATTATTGCCGTATAGAGCTACATCTCGCCTAGACTTTAAAAGTTCATTACAAATTGGCACGGTTGTCTTTTGACACATCTTGATGCTCTGTAAGATTCTAACATCACTCATGTTTTCCAATTGCTCAACACATTTTCTCAACTATTGTCAAACATTTTGAGTATCTGGATTAATTCATATCTGAAATAAATCAAGGTCTCACACCATTGATGACGATATAATAACAGTGATCAAAAGTAACACATGAAGAAATCAACCTTGATGATGATTCATGATTTTAGAGATTGATACATAACGAGCATGAATAAAGACCATCTTGAAAACTTGAGCATCAGATGCAAATATGATATGTCATGACTCGTACACAATCCTTGTAACCTCCCAGTCCAGTATCTTCAGTCTTGAAAATTGAACCTTTATAATATAAACACTTGAACATTGACAACGAAAACATAAATCGATGATGCATTAAGTTTGCCTCCAATAATTTATAAACATTGTATGGTGTCACTTACATATGTTCATAAGTTCTAGTTTTGCCATCAAGTTTCAACCTATTTGAAACAATCCATAGAAATATTCAGGCATTTATACACACTTCATGATTTCTAAGATGAATTTTCAAATGTTTATAAAAAATTTCAGGGTCATAAAAAACCATTGAACAATTTTTGGAAGTATTGTTCCTCTGTCCCCAAGCCATCCAAAACAGAACTCACATTTCCATTAGAAACAGTTATGCAGATGAGACAGGCTATCATGCGAGGAAGGGAACTTTCACAAGAGAGGTATGTGTTTGGAATGTATGTATGTTTCTTTCACTTAATATATTTATATAAAAATTCAGATTTGACATTGATTTTACTTTGTAGGAAATCTGATATTTTACGACTAGTGGACTATCGTTGGTCTTTTCTATCTAGACCCATACATGGATTTTCGGCACTCTTGTATCTATATTTCAAGAGTCCAGCTTTATGGGCGGAAGGCCAACTACAACAGATGAAGGACGAGTACATGCAACGCATCATGTCCCCTGACGATTAGCTTCTCTTTGATAGAGATTTCATAGGCTATATGGGGAATGTGGGCATTGCATATGCACGTACTACATCTATGCGCAAAGAGGTGACTGCCGAGCCGTTGGAGTGGTGACTACACTATGGCTATGGTCACCCTTCAATGGCTCCACATGCTCTACGAGTCCTATCACAGGTATTTTTTTGTTATAGATAATTGAACATTGATTCATATTATCATAATAGTTTCAAAACTTATATTTTTAAAATGCTTATTGATTTTGATTTGTGTAGGATGCTTCCTCTAGTGCATGTGAACGCAATTGGAGCACCTATTCTCTAATTCATACAAAGTTGAGGAATAGGTTGACTCTAAAACAATTAGAAAGAAAGAAAGAAAGAAAGAAAGAAAGAAAGAAAGAAAGAAAGTGTTTTTACGTCTATTAGGAGGCCGAACTTGGCCTATGAGACAAATCGATGTACATGGGTGTATCTTTTGTCTATCAGAGAAGATAAAAGTGCTGAAAAAAAGTGCTGAAAAAGAAACTGGTAAAGTTGATACATATCTCCGTGATATGCGTGTGGAGATACCCATGAAAGTGGGGGGGTGTATGGACTGCGATATCTATGATAGTCTATATGCAAAGGGGTAGTACAACAAGCATGGGAATGCATCTGAAACAACTAACTAGCTCCATCTTGTGCTAGTGGGCGGGTGTAAGATGTGATACATAGGTGGAGGTGGGGTTAGGGCCATCGTGATAGCTGCAGCGGGATCAGCCATCATCTGGAATCGTCTCTCCTCCATGGCGCGATGGTGACGAGCGGGGATCTCTGCAATCTGATGTCGATGATGTCTCCGGGCCCGATATCCTCTAGCACGGGGTCGTCTCCTAGCTCGAGCAGTCTGAGCCTGCTCAAGAGTCACCCCTCTCGGTGTGTGGGCTGAGGGGGGGAGGGCTGCAGCACGTCGTGGAATAAAGAACTCAGTGAGCTGACTCTGTCTCCCTCCTGTATGGGCTGCTACAGTAGGCTGGAGTAGGGAATCTCTGTGACTCTGTATCTCTAGTAGGAATCGCCCGAGCTGTCGCTGGTCTCTAGAGTCCATGATCTCTCGGAGGGTGGATCTCTCGGAGGGTGGGCTGCCCTGTAAATAGAGCCCCGTATCTACCTCTGATGCCATCATATGTGCTACATCTGCATACAAAGTGCTCCTCATCCTCCATCTCTACTCTGCAAACCCTGCATATCCGCTCCTCTCTGGGAATGTCTGCGGCTCTTCCCGTCTCAATCTCTAGTCTATGTGATGAGACTCTCAACTGGCCAATCGCTACCCTCGCGCTATGAGGCATGTAAGTATCCATGTAACATGGCCGCCGGATGAAACCGTCCGCTAGGATGTCTAAGAACTGGTCTCGGTAGTGCAATAGTCTCGATCCCATGTGCGGTGTGTGCCATGTCTGACTAATGTAGAGCTGCCAAAAATCCTATCTCAGCACAACATTCCTCTCATGACGAGAGAGGTGGATCTGAGGTGAGTCTGGGTCGTACTGAAAAGGCGGCAATTTGTCTATATCAAGCCCATGACTATCAAACCATACTCTAACCTGAGTGTACCAAGCTCTCTCATATCCTGACTCTGATATTTGTATAGATGCCTCAAAAGCTCTGCGTGTGAGTCTGTCTGTAGGGAGCTCCCTCATCCTCTGAATAAAGCAGATAGTCTGGAATAGTGCATCTACTACCATGGGTGGTGTAGCTAGCTCTGCCCTGACGATGTCATGTGGTACCGACTGTTTCCCGCGAGATAGTCGCGAGATCATACGTACCTGGGGCCTCTCGATCGCACTCCACTGGGTGACTGTGAGTCCTGGGGCCCAAACTGTCGCAGCATACATCATAGCTGGTCGGACTAGTGTGTCAAATAGCCACCCCTTCGTGCGGGGCTCTTGGAAGTGTGCCTAGTGACATCTCCGCTCTAACATGGCTAAAGCTGCATATCCTCGTGTGAGTCTATCGGTGGCTGCCTGTCTCATGCTGAAGGGGCAAGATACGCTCGTGAATGTGACTCCAAGGTAGACATAGGAAGTGACCACCTCAATCTGTCCACCGCCGGCTGTGAATCCTACCCCATTTCTCACCAAGGGGGAGGTGTGGAAGATCATGACCTTGGTCTTGCCAAGGTTTACTGTCAAGCCCTTCTGTGTACAAAACTCATCGAGGGCATCCAAGTGGCGCTGTAATCCATCGGGTGACTCTGAAATCAAGACAATGTCATCGGCATATAATAAAATGTGGACAAGTGTACCTGTGAGGTCTGCACCCTCTCCTCCAGCTCGGAGAATGTAGTCCTCAATCTCATCGATGTAGAGACCAAATAGAGTGGGAGAGAGCGGGCAGCCTTGCTTAACACCGATGGTGCTAGCAATGGCCTCAGACATACCTCCTGGACCCTGTACTCTCCCAATCACATGCTCATAGAGTGCATAGATGGCCCAAATCATCCCTGATGGTACTCCCAAGCTCTGAAGGCGTTGGAAGAGCCTCTCTCGTGGCACTGTATCGAAAGCTTTGCGGAAGTCCACAAAGCAGCAATATAGTCTCTTCTTCCGCACCCTTGCCCCGTCAATGAGCTAGCGCAAAATGAAGATGTGATCAATAGTAGAGAAAGCTCGCCGAAAACCTGCCTGGCCTCGTGCTCGTAGCCCCTCAGTCTCTACATACGAGCTGAGCTCTGCCTCAAGTATGGCACCGTATAGTTTGGCCATGGTGTGGCCCATCATGATGGTCCTGTAATTCCCTGGATCCACGGTGTCGCCAGATTTGTGGATAGGCACAATGGTGTGCCTAGTCCACTCCTCTGGGAAGCCCTCCCCTATAGCGCGGTTGAAGGCATGTGCAATCAACGGGGCTATAGTGGAGGCTGCATATATGAGATGCTCGCTCTGCAATCCCGTATGGTCTGTCGAACGTCCATGTCGCAGTCGTCCTATGGCCCTCTCAACCATCTTTGCTGTGAAAAGAGAAGAACTAGTAGGGCGAGGCTCAAGTGGCTGGGGAATGGGAGGCTGCCCAGGCACCTCATATAATCTCTGAGCATAATCATGCCATGTGTGTAGGTCCCCAATAGGTGTGGTCGGGCGTGGCTCTCGTAGGGTACGCCATGCTACAGCATTGTCCATACTCATAAAGAGATGGTATAGCTCAAGCACCTGTGCCTTCTCAAAGGCTCGCCTCTTCCGACGTGTGAGAGTCTTCATCTGTCTTGTGGCCTGTCTCTCTGTGATCTCTCCCAATGCTCGCTGAGCTCGTAGTCGGCGGTAAGTATCTCTGCATTCCTCATCATACCAACGATGTTGTGGCATAGTCCCGAGAGGAGGTGTGTGACCAGAATGGATGGTGTGTGGGAAGGAGCTGATGGCGGATGTCTGAAGAACTGATGCTATCTGTGAG
>CM035408.1:5553863-5563863 GCA_020310875.1 Ceratopteris richardii | reverse complement strand
CACATAAAGACCAAGTACCATTCTTCATTATAGCATCATATTCAGATTGCATAGCAGCCATCCAATTTTCTGAATTCTGTGCTTCATCAAAAGAAACAGACTCATTCTCATCACAGAGACTAGACGCAGCCATAGCATAGCAATCTGATGCAAAGGAGGCACTATGAGAGCCTGAGCGAGTACGATATGACAAAGGTGCATCTAATTTGCTGTCACGCAAAGTTTGCACCAGCCATTTTGGCATAGTTTTTGCCTGCTCAATATCAACTCTCTCATCAACAAGTGCATCATGTAAATCTGCATAAAAAATGGAATGATCTGCATCATCATATGAAACCTGCAAAGGCTGAGAAGTTGCCTCATTAGGACAAACACTAGACTGTCCACCTGTAAAAAGAGGCATCAAAGTATCATACATGTCTTTGGAGCTAACAGATGTCTCCTTAGTACATGAAAGCAATGGCTGAATAGCATCTTCCACAAAGACAACATCACGGCTAACCAGAATGCGTTTAGTATGTGGATGATACAGACGATAGCCTTTATTTTCAGAACTGTACCCAACAAAAATACATTTTACTGCCATATCATCCAATTTTCTGCGATGTTGTTCAGGCACTAGTGCATATGCCAAACAACCAAAAACACGCAGATGAGCAACAGATGGCTTGCGGTCATGCCAAGCTTCATATGGAGTGATAGACTGCAGCGCTTTAGTGGGACACCTGTTCAGTACATATGCTACACACATGACAAGCCTTAGGCCAAAAACTATGTGGTAAAGCCTGACTCTTGACCATGCACCTCGCCATCTCCATGAGTGACCTGTTCTTTCGTTCAGCAACTCCATTCTGTTGAGGTGTATACGGCACTATACACTGGTGTTTTATCCCACGTTCAGCCAGAAATGCATTAAAATCAAAAGACATATATTCCCCCCCTCGATCAGAACGGAGGGTGCCCATTTTACGTGCTGATAGATTTTCAGCCAGAACCAAAAACTGTTTAAAGCACATGAACACTTCGGACTTTGCTTTGAGTGGATATACCCATGCATGCCTGGAAAAATCATCAATGAAAGTCACGAAGTAAAGGTAATTTCCAAAAGAGGGTGTCTGCATAGGACCACAGACATCACTATGTACAAGCTGCAATTTTTGTTTAGCCCGAACTGAACCATCTTTTGGAAAGGAGGAACGCTTCATTTTGCCCAAAATACAGCCTTCACAAACATGTTTTCCAGGTGCCTCAAGTTTGGGCAAAGAGGACATCATTTCAAATTTCTGCAGGCGTAGCAAACTAGCAAAATTCAGATGACCAAAGCGTGCATGCCAAAGCTTTGCATTTGACATAGCCTGAGAATCATTTACTGCACATGCCAAATCATTTTTAGATCTTTCATAGTCTATGAGATTATAGAGCCCACGACATAAAATGCCAGAAGCAATAATCACATCGCCATTTGAGAGATCATGAACTGTACACCTGTCATCAACAAATTTCACAACCAAGCCAATCTTGGCTAATGCAAAAACTAATAACAAGTTCTTTTTGATCCCTGGCACAAATAAAGCATATGACAAAGTGAAAGAACTACCATCAGCAGTAGTCAAAATGATCTTACCAACTCCCATAACAAGATAAGAGGAGTTGTTGGCGCATGTAACAGTATTCCCTGTAGGGGCAGGCTCGAGTGAAGAGAAGAAACTACGCTGCGAGGTAATATGTTTGGTCGCCCCACTGTCAAAATACCAAACATCTGAGTCTACTGCAGACATGCACTGCTCATGAGAAGATGGGTCAAAACTGCAGACAGTAGTAAACGCCCATTCTTCTTCCTTCACAAGATTTGCAGACTTTGTTTTTGGTGTAGAGGCCTCTGCAACAACCATTCCAGCCTCTTTCTTCTTTGCCTCTTTACCAGCCAGTTTTGGATAGTTCTTTATGATATGATCATTGCCTTTACAGCACTTACAAAACAATTTTTGCTTTTCTGATTTCTTTTCATCTTTGTCTTGGTTCTTTGAATGTGCAGCATTTGGAGATTTCTGCTTACTAGTAGAAGAGCTCTATTTTCCTTTGCCCTTCTGACTAGCCAGGAAAGCTTGATCTGCAACTCGCATTATGGACCTGTTCTGCCTGGACTGATCTTCCTGCAACAAAACAAAGACTAACTCCTCAAATGATAAGGCATTCGGATTTCCTTTCATCATCAACCGAAGAGTAGAAGCAAAACTCTGATATGAGTCAGGAAGACCATTCAGAACCATCTGTACAAGTGAGCTATCTCGTATAACCTCATCAGCAGAAATCAACTCTTCCTTCAAATCTTTGATCTTCGTTAGGAAACTGTCCATAGAATCACCTTCATTCATGTGCTCACTCTCCAACTGTTTGCGGAGGTAAGCAACACGAGCCTCATTCCTAGCTTGGTACAATGTGGTAAGTGTATCCCAAGCATCCTTAGCTGTTCTGCAAGAGCGAATGTGAGGAATAATGGCACGTTTGACAGACAAAGCTATCAATGCATGTGCCTGGGCATCTCTGCCATCCCAGCGAATCTTCTCTGCAGTAGGTGCAGCAGAGACGGCAGCACGAATAGGAATCTGCGAAATATCATCTTCGACACCATCTTCATCAGCTCCAACACCTGTATTTGCAGTATCTGTAATCAGAGGTGTAACAGGACGTCTTTCAACACCCTGCACAATGTTCCACAATCCTTTTGCAACCAATACATGTCGCATCATATACGCCCATAATGGGTAGTTGGTACCATCCAACTTGTCCTCAACAGCCAACATACGGAATACATCACTGCTTTCAGCCATGGTCGGTGACTAAAATACCTTGATGCAGAAAATTGACTGTATCTCAAAAAATTGAACGGAACTGCCCATATGAATTCTGCTAGACCTGTAGCATACTTCGAGACGCTTAAACTAGCGAACAGAAACTGGTATATACCTTTGGCACAAAAAGACGAAATAGCCTGCACAAGTGTTGTGATAGTGCGTTCGGAGGCCGAAACGAGCTCAAATCGTGATTTCGGCACCACACACCGAAGCTGTTTTGATCTTTGAAACACCCTGAGTATGCTCACCAAATTTCGTGCGAATCTGAGACTGCAAACGGAGGAGTGTCGATGGCGCCCTAGATGAAGCGACGGCATGCTCTGATACCAATTGTTGGAGATAGACGTCTGCGGAAGCACGCGAACAGCACAAGGAAGAAGAAGAAGCTTGGAGCACAAACACACAATACTGAATGTATTACTAGAGAATGTACAAAGATAAGTAGCCCATTAGAGCAATAGGCGTATATACAAGCCGGGGAAAAAAAACCTCCTAAAGAGGGAAAAAAGTGCCCCAGCGGTCCTAGTGTGTTCACACACATCACTACCTAAATATATCAACAATTTGAACACATGAAAAGAAGAACCATAAATGAACTTGTTACGAAGTAAGAAAGTCCTTACCTTCTTTGAAACTTTCTTGAATGAATGTATATATATGTGTATATATGTATGTATATATAGATGTACACACACACAGATATAGATATATACACATATATATATATATGTATATATATGTATATATATATATATATATATATATATATATATATATATACATAGTATAAAGTAGAGATTTAAATCGTAGATTTAAATCGGGATTTAAATCGTTTAAATCGTAGAGATTTTTAAAAATAAAAATAAAAATCGGGGTTTTTATTCATCAAGAGATTTTTTTTTTTTTTTTTTGTATCTAAGGTATGCACAATACCTATTCAACTCATATATGCTCCAATATTGGACAGTAGTGAAAGTAGTGAAAAGTTTATATGACATGGATGCTTGTTAGTTCTTGTACTTCAGTCATATGTGAGATGCCAACAAAGAGTTTATGATAACATTTCAGTCACATAAACTCTATAATGTCATTCAGCTATAGGTTGGTATAGATTTATACTGGATAGGGACTTATTTTGATGCCAAAAAATGTACATATACAATTGAAGGAACTTGGCTTTGAGCATGGATTTTAACTTAATTTAGTTAGTCAAATCTCTAATAGGCAAGAAAATAAAATAGTTCTATCCAGAGAGCAAAGTGGTAATATATGATAGACTATTAGCAAGCATAGGTATCATAGTGATCAAATTTTTAAATTTAAAAGGTGATCTACCATATGAAACCTAAAAATAAAAAAATTAAAAAAAAAAAATTTGGAATAAAAATCGTTAAAAACGATTTAAATCGCGAATGCGATTTTTACGATTTTTATTTTAAAAAAATCGTGCGATTTTTTTTACTATGTATATATATATATATATACACACACACACAAACACACACACACATATACATACATACATACATATACACATACACATACACATACATATATATATATATATATATATATATATATATATATATATATATATATATATATATATATATATATATATATATATATATATATATATATATATATATATATATATATATATATATATATATATATATATATATATGTATGTGTGTATATATGTATGTATGTATGTATGTATGCATGTATGTATGCATGTATGTATGTGTGTATGTATGTATGTATATATGTGTGTGTATAAGATTAATTCTTGGATGTGATAGCCGAAGTACAATATGTCCAACTTAAAATCCCCTCTTGTGCACGCACAAAACACATTGATGTGCATTATCATTTCATCAAAGAGGGATATATGGCAAAAACTAGGAGGTGCTCTCACCAAGTGCCTACCTTAGACACAACATCAAGTCTATACACATGGTGGGAGTCACATAGCTTAAAGGGGCCTCCTTGGCTGTTTCAATGGGAGTTTGTCATGGGTCAGGGCACCAAAGGCCCTCATTATGTATCGTTTGATCCTTCCATGTGATAGCTCTCTCAAAGCTTTGTAGAAATGTTTTTACTTAATGTTTTGACCCTACCATGAGGTCCCTATAGGCATTTTCTATTCATTCATCTACTTTTCACCTCTAAGACATGTTCACACATGTCAAAGGAACCGAAGGTCATTTATTTAAAAAGCCTTCAGAAAAAACCTAGTATGTACAACTTCTTCTTCCCCTTCTTCTCCTTAATTTTTTTGCACAAACCTAAGCTTCCATAGCTAGCCCCCGCTTCTTTCCCTAGGGATTGCACTTTCCTTGAGCCAAAGTGAAGATATTTGGAATCAACATGAAGTTCCCGAGCTACTTTTTCAAAGGCAAGGGATCTACCCTGAGTTAGAAATCCATCAAAGGGTCCATCTGGAGGAGACCCAACAAGTTGACAAGAATGGCTTGCTAAGATATTTCTAACTCTATTGTATTACATTTATTATGTGGTTACAAGTACAGCCCCATCTCATCACAATCATCCCCATCCTTCATATTTTTCATCATAAAATTGTCACAGAGTTCTTTATCACACCCTTTGAACCACTCCCAAATAATTAATACCAACCCAATCAAACACCCACTAAGACACTCTAGGTCTGCCAATCTCTTCCTCAAGAAATCTCATAACCATACGTGATTAGCAAACCATTTCTATAAATGATAGATTCATGTACCCACCCATGACCTTGGTCATGTGTGTATTCATGTAAGTCTAGAATAAGGTGATTCAAAAGAGATTAAGCAGCAAGGTAACTTGTAGAGAACTGCTGTGTATGGCCAGGATGGCTCTATTCAATGACAGCAGGAGCATTATGCAACTTCAATGATTCGTATAACCACAAAATAAAGGATACATATTTCATACCTGAGCAAGGTCAACCAAGTTAATCAAGTGACCAAGACCCTACACTGAGTCAAAAGCTTCCTTTGCAGATTGCAAATTAAATGTTGACTGATACCGATAGCTTGAAGAGATATCTACTCAATTTATCAACTTTCGTGCAGCAAAGTTCAACCATTTTCTATATGAAGTACCTCAAAACTTCTATATTCAAGTACCTTGAAACTTTAAGACGGTTATGCACATTGTGTAGATGCCATTCACATATGAAACAAGGGAAAAATCTTAAAAATACATTTTATTAAAAACAGTAAGATTGCTTATGTGTATAGGAAACATGATTTAAGCATATTATGTGATATCACAAGATGTCTGCAATTGTAACTGTTCAAGACAATACATAAAAGATATTGGTAGACAGGTTCAATCAATCACAACTAAGTATTTGGTGCATATCATATTGTTTCATATACTGCAAACTCTCAAACAATACTAGCAAAATGCCATAATAGAAAGATAAGAAGAATCTGTACACATGCTCAATCAATAACTGTAGAATACCTGATCTTCTTGTGATAGATCGTTGGATAATAGCCGATCTAATAACACCTCGTATCCATTTTCCTTTATCAATGGCCAAGCATCATCACCTGCATAGACCTTCCGCAAATATACAATTCTTTTAAACATGTAAATAAGCAGTCACACAAAACTCCCAAGTGACAAATTAAAAATGATCACAAACAACATGATAAATCGGCATCGTATAAGGATGGCCTTTAAACTGTTTATTAAGCCTCACGAGCAGAAATACCAAAGATTTTCAAGCATTACACTTCATACAGGCTCCCAAACTGCTAGTAGAAACTTGAAAACTAAGCAACATTACTGACTATGTCAATTATGATGATGCAGAGCGCTTAATATGATCACAACCATTTAAAATTTTGCCCTTTTTTTTTTTAACTCCGACAAGCTAGAACATAAAGATTCCTACACTTGAAGATTACTGCTTGATCATATCACTCAGCTAGCGCAACATAGACAATAGAGGGCTGTCATAACATAGACAACAGAGATTAAAATCAATCTGAATCTTTATATGAAGCAACCAATCAAAGTTCTGGCAATGCACACACAAAAACATAAAGATTTCTCAGAAACTAATGCAAAGTATCCTCTGAAAAGGAAAACCTACCACACAATCCTTTGTACCCACATCCATCTAGCCCTTCTTGCAGCATTTAATCTATCGATACTCGCATTGCAAGGATAAATACATGTAACCTCACCATTATCCAGCACATATGCACACTAAAATTATTCTTTCTTAAATGGCTAAGACGCTTCCTGTGGTTCCAAGCCAGCACAGATATTATTGCCTGCTTTGAGTAATTGTTGTACGTACGTATGTATGAATGCATATGTGTATGTATGGTTTACCTTCTTTCTTCTTCTATCTTACTAAACATTGTATCATATTCATCATGTATGTATGTATGTATGTATGTATGTATGTACATACGTACTTACGTATATATGTACGTATGTATGAATGAATGCATATATGTATGTATGTATGTATGTATGTATGTATGTATGTATGTATGTATGTATGTATGTATGTATGTATGTACGTACGTACGTACGTACGTATGTATGTACAATGCATGTCTGCATGAATGTATGTATGTACTATGTATGTTATGTATGTATGTATGTGGATACAAACATACAAACATACATATACATGCATACACATGCGTGTTAGCAAATAAGAGATATAAAAAGAATAAAGAGAACATGAAGAATAGACTGCACATGAAAGAGAGATAAGGAGCAAAACTACGTGATATAGAGATATAAAAAGAATAAAGAGAACATGAAGAATAGACTGCACATGAAAGAGAGATAAGGAGCAAAACTTCACATAATTCATTACACATACGTGATATAGAGATACGTGATATAGAGATATAAAAAGAGTAAAGAGAACATGAAGAATAGACTGCACATGAAAGAGAGATAAGGAGCAAAACTTCACATAATTCATTACACTACAAGATTGAAGTTACTTCCAAGCTCTTGAAAAAAAGCTCCTAAGAGTGATACTTCAAGCACTTCCAAGCACCAGTTTATATAGACTTTCTAAACAATGGTGCAAAAGCTCATAAAGCTAGCTTTTTGAAAAAATCTATCACGAACTATTTTGAGCATGGATGTTTTTCGCTATTGCTTTCTTGTGGCTTGCATGGGCATTTTAAATTGTCATGTTCGGTTGGACTCATTATATCAATTTACACCAAATTTTTCCAAGTGTACAAAGCTTTTTATATAACTTAAGTGCTTTTCAAACTTAAAACAAAAATTAAGATTTGATTCTTGAAGATGAAAATTGATCCACACATCAAAGTCTTATATATGGTTGGATGGCTCTCATTCAGCACTCCAAGAATATGCAATAGAAGTTTTAGCAAAATTTGACCATTTTTTAGAAATCATTTCTGCCCATTTTTGTCCATGTTGACCTACACATTGGATTTTCCCTAGCGGAAGGTTCATCCATTTACTATATTTTGTTGATTTTACTAACAATTCCCCTCCTAACATGACACTAGGGGCATATGCCAAGTAGGAATACTTGTTGAAGATTCTAGTACCTTCTAGATTTTCAACAATCACGCATAAGTATCCAAAAATACACACAAGGACAAAGGATAGAACAACAAAAGAACGATATGTATTAAGATGGAGTATAGACTCAAACATACTTCCAACATTATTAAGGTTGGCCAAGACTTTCAAATCAAGGTTATATGTTCTCATCTGCACCTACCACACACACACGCACACACACATGTCACACACACACACATGTCACACACACACACACATATCACAAGGAGGTATTAAACACAAAGTCCACCACATGTTGATTTTCATGCTAATTATTTTCATGTAGAAGACAAAACCGCTTCTTGCTTTGTACCATCAAAAGTTGTTTTCCAACTCATATGCAATGTTGACTCAATCCAAATAGCATTAGAACTCCATTTTCGATTCCAATGTTACCTCTCAAATAAGTTTGCAAAAAAATCTCGCATTTGCCTTGAATCTTTTATACCTCTTTTGTATATAAAATATCTAAATGTTGTTGTTGTTGTAATAGCTGAAACCTATCTTGTTCTTCTTTATTATCACCCCTCCTCGAGTCAAACTCTTCGACGTAATAATCAGCTGCTTCATATGAGTTGATCACTTGATGTCCAGTGCTGGACATATTATTGAGCTTGATTTGTACCTTCAATGAAGATCTTATCTTCCTACATGTGGCTTTATTCTCTATGTGATCTATCTTTTACCATTCTGCTACCAAATTTTCAGCAAATAAGCCACAATTGATATAAAGATAGAAATAAGATAGAGAAAACATGAAGAATAGACTACACAAGAGAGAGATATAAGGAGAAAACCCCCCACATAATTCATTACATTGCAAGATTGAAGTTACAAGAGGATAGCTAGAAGATAAGCCTTGTATCACAAATTGTCCATGTACTCCATGAATGATGCGTTTCAAAAGAGCGATCGTGTGCTTTTACAGATTCCACTTCTTCATCATTGACAATGGATCAGAAACCCACGTTACCCCATAGATTTTGTGGACCTTGGACACTAATCAAGAAGATTTGTGATGTCACATACAAATTACAATTGCAAGATGATTGCAAAGTTCAGCTAGTTTTTCATGTTAGCAAGTTGAGAGCATACATTTCTCGAGATGAGAACTGTGTAGATGGTTTAGTTGCTTTAGAAAATAGAGCATCTCAACCAGATGTTCCATTTCGAGTCCTTGATAAGAGGGAGCGGAAGCTACAGAATCGCTTCATAACAAAGTATTTAGTACCATGGACCAACTGTCCACTCTTAGATGCTACTTGGGAATCAAAAGCTTTGATTTGCAAACACTTTCCTTCCTTGATCACTGAGGACAGTGATCTCTAGACGGGGAGATCTCTAGACGGGAGAGAGAGTAATAGATTTATTTAGACCACCATGGTCTACCATTGGTCTACCTGCATTCGATCAAGGACCTTATCCAGGTCAAGGACCAAAGCTCAGGGGAGCCAAGGCTCTAGCACGAGTCTTCGAGGTTATTCCGTCTCCTTAGAGTGGCCATATGAGTGTTTGGACCTTAGAGAAGACTCTAGATGTGCCAAGGGCAAGGG